>CAKAOI010051359.1:0-69237 GCA_916701655.1 Sebastiscus albofasciatus
AGAGGAGGAGGAAGAGGAGGACGGCCGACAGCTCTGAACCCTGAGCCACGCGCCCACACACACACACACACACACACACACACACACGCGAGGAATGCACGAGAGCCCACCAGCCCACTCATCTCTATCTCTGTCCCTCTCTCTCTCTCTCTCATACTGTCTCTCTCTCTTTGTCTTCCATTTCAACTCAATTACATTCCTCTTTACTACTGCAATATTACTGCAATAACTGACTTCAACACTTGAGGGGACACAACAAGAAAATACTCTCTTTTTTTATAGCGTTATATCAAAGCTAAACATATTCCTCTTATGCAATGGTGGAATGGACATTTTAGTGTAGTACCTATACAGTAAGTACACATTTATGTCAACTTCCAACACAGTCTCACAATAGTCACGAAATGTAATCTATTTGATTCATGTACAGACACGATTTTCCCTTTTTTTTAAATTTCCGCTCCACTCTATTCAAAATATAACTAATTATGTTTAGGAAAAGATCAACTTAGTTAGGTTTAGGCAACAAACCACTTAGTTAGGCTTAGGAAAAGATCGCAGTTTGGGTTAAAATAAGACCGGACGTGCCGTAACTGAAGTATGGAAGTTACGTGTCAAAAGCTACTTAGATAGCTTTAGGAAAAGATTGCAGTTTGGGTTAAAGTAACTCCGGAAGTGGCGTAATTTAAGTATGGAAGTTACGTGACAAAAGCTACTTAGTTAGTTTTAGGAAAAGATCGCGGTTTGGGTTAAAGTAACTCCGGAAGTGGTGTAACTTAAGTACGGAAGTTACGTGACAAATAAATCAACTTTGACTTGTGGTTTCACAAGGGACACGAACACTGGTCTCCTGGGTGAAAGTCCTGTGTTTTTCTATGTCCTTTGCCGCCGCTCTGGGGTTGGGGTTCAATCCCCCAGAACCCTAACTCTAGCCCCGTAAACCACAACACACATCAACCATCAGAATGGTTTTAAGACAAAGATTAAGATTTTTTATTTTCATAAATAACTGTATTTATTATAACATAAATAAACAATTGGCGCGTTGATATTGTTGGCTTTAAAGTGTTTCAGTTTCACTACAATTTACACTTTTAATAATAAATAAGTGCGCCCTGGAGATGAAAAAGTGAGAGAGTTACAGGGGTGAAGTGTATTTATTTATTTATTTTTTTAGAGGGTGACCAGCACCTCCCCAGAAGGTGGTGCCCTAAATGACCGCCTATATGGCCTATGCTTTAAGCTGGCCCTGCTAATATATACTTTACCTAAGCGACACTGTCAACGCAGGACTTTAAACTAGCATTTTTATATTGTCGTACAGTATTGCTAATTTAACTTCAAAGGATCTGAATAACTCCTCCACCAATGCTCTTATGTACTGGAAGAAACAGGAAGTTACCATGGTCAAATTAAGCTGTAATAAATCAACAAACACTGTACACATTGAAAGCATATGAAAGGACAGCCTTGTAATGTTTGATAAGATGTGGCAGCCTCTCATCTGTTACCTAGAGACCTAACATTAATCCTTGGGATCAAGAACTGCATTTAGATTTGAATTTTATGGTATTTGTATTCTCTTTTCAAAAGACTGTGAATGTCACTTTCATTTCAGGTTTAATATGACAGGTAGCCTACTACTAAGTCATATTCAAATATATTCATTTCATTGATAACAATGAGATACTTGAATCATATTCTATGGAATATGGATTGTGCTGTTAAGTAAAAAACAGTCTTAGCGCTTCATTACTGGATCATTTTCACTGCTTTATACACTGTTGTGTGGTTTGATCTATATTTTTTCTATATTCACTGTGTTCCACCCCTTTCTCACAGTACTACACGCACCTCTACACATAACAAACAGCGTTACCCGTCTGAGAATAACTAATAATAATTCATGTTGAATATGAATAATGAATAATATCGTGGGATTATTCCTTATTTCATGGGCTATTTTGGGATTTTTTTGGGGGGATTTTATACATTATTATTACATACTTACAAAAAAAATTAAAAACGAAGCATTTGAATACTGATTTGGAGGTTGAATAACATGGCAACGGTCGAAGCTTCGAAGCATTTGGGTCAGCTCTTATCCAAGTAAGGATATCTCTTTTATCAGTGGTTTTATCCATATATCTATATATATCATTTCACCGGTACACGCTGTAAAATGCAGCATCCTGACAGTTTGTACGCCACTTTTTACAGCTTTTCCTTATTGAAAAGTGAGTCAGAAAATGATGATCTTTGGCATTTTGGGCTTGCCATAGTGCAAAGCAGCGGCCGTGAGGTAGCCATTACGCTCACATGCACAATCATGCACTAAAAGCACACACACGGCCGGCCTGTATATGCAAACAAAGCACAGAGAAGCTCGGATTACAACACACACACATAGAGACTTCATTCTCTGACTGGGTAGACATTACTCCTCTACAGCTTTACATAGCAAATAAGTTGTTTGGTGCTTTATTAATGTTCTGGATATTGAATTCAGCACCTTTAAAAAAATGTACTTACCTTCCATCACTGGTGATAACGCCGGGTGTATAAACAGTCAAATTTTAAGATCTTCTGTCTAAACATTATCAGAATCTGCCTTAAAAAAACCAACGTGTGTAATACGTATTACAGAGGAGGAGACCTCAGTGCCCTTAGTGGTAGCTACAGCTTTGGACAGGGGACGAGGGTATTCTTACCCACATGTCTGTTTGGACTTACCATAGAGTCCATCTGAAGCTGAATCATCAAGTCTTATCTATCTTTGGTTTCACCACAGCAGACACAAAGTAATAAGATATCTTTTTACATGGATGGCATCTTGTTGAATGTTACCAAGCTTTATATGTGTATCGCAGCCAGTTCCATTTTAAAAATACTGAGGTCATACGTCCAAGTGCAGTGATAGCTCCTTTACAAATATAATTAATTGGGGGGAATAACCTGCTAGGATCCTGGGTCAAAAATGATCTGTTAATCTACCATTCCTTTCCGTGCAATGTGTACAGTTTCTTTATGATGCCATCTGTGTTTAACTTCTGCTTTTTTTGCTTAGTTATAAGAGAAATGTGGACTTCCTATGAATAACATCTTCAAGTTCCTGCAAATCAGAAAAACAACTTCCACGCCCACGCAGCTAATTTTAAAAGTGCCTCTGTTTCTGGCACGTCTCGTCTTATAAACAGGTCCTGTTTCTATGATGTTTAACAATTCCTACGAAAGAAGACCAGAATGAAGAGGAAACACAGATCTGTGAGGAGATAGGAGCATCAAGTCCAGAGCAGATTCATTCTTGTTCCATTAATTCTTGTCTCATTCAGTTCAAAGTCATTCACAGACTCCATTATTCAAAGACAAAATTACACAAGATATAAGCCCAGATCTCGCCGATATGTGATAAATGTAGCCTGGAGGAGGCAAACCGACTTCACAGCTTCAGCCCTTGTCCCAAGATAGAAAATTACCGCTCTGAACTTTCTGAAATATCTATATTGAACTAGACCCTGTTTTAATACTTTTGGGAACCTCAGAACTGATTTCGACACTTAAGACAACAACAAATTCTCTCTTATCACTTGATCAATGCTAAGAATATTCCTCTTATATACTGCATGAAAAAGGAAGTTCCCATGGTTAAATTAACTAATTAAAAAAACACTGTACACCTCGAAAGCATAAGGATCTTGTTAAAGGACGGACTTTTAGAGTTTTATCAAATTTAGCAACCTCTCATCTATTACCTAAAAGCCTAACAATAATCGTGGGGATCAAGAATAAGAGCATTACTGCACTTGAATTGTATGTTATTTGTTATTATTTATTAGAAAGCTGTAAATGTCAGTCTCACTTCAGGTACTACTTATATTCCATTTTAATAAAACATACACTAACCAGTCCTAAGTGATAATAAATACTGTCTGTACGCGTTGGTAGCTCCTTAATTTTGATGACCCTGCATACACTATGCACAATAGGCAATACATAACGTACAATGTATGACCTATAAGGGGCACCAAACATACTCAATGTTATAACCACAAACTACAGAGATGACTGAGCGCGGGCCTCAGGATGTGCGTCATCCAAAAGCACACATTGCGATGTGTGTGCATCACTGCTCTTGCTCTCTCTCTCTCTCTCTCTCCACATCTCCACACACACATTCACACGAGTTTGTCATGATTGAATGACACTTCAATGACTTACAAGGAACGATTTTACATCGTGCGCAACACAAATGCAGCTCAAATTGGAGTCATCCACAGACAACTGGTGTGTATATAATCTAAAATCTGTCCTAGAAAGTGGCCTATGACAGACCACACACACACACACACACACACACACACACCTGCTGCCTGCTGGTCCTGGCACTATGGTTGGCATGTGTGTACACAGGAGACTCGATGGCGCTCATTTCCCGTTGCGCGTGCACAGTAATACCGCTACTGTTGTGGCTTGTTATATAAACACACCTCGTTAGAAAGTGCACAGCTGACTGTGTGTGTGTGTGTGTCATACTGTTACATCAGTTCCAGAGCCTCGCTGAGGAGCAGGGATGTTTGTTTAAAGACCTTACTGGAACTGGGATCAGAGTGGCCCTCCTCTCAGGCAGGCCGTGAAGGGTAAACTCACTACCTCTTCTGGTAGACGCATAAAAGGAGTCCATACAATATCAAATATTTATCTACCAACACATTAGCCTTAAAAGTACATTGTCAATGTTACATTGCTGCACAGACTGAGCATGTGTCTGTGTTGCTCAACAGTGAGTTCAAGATTAACTGTGGCAATAGACAAGTTTTTTGCTTTAACTTATTATGAAGTAAACATTGATTGCATAATGTAATGGCTATAGAATAATGACACCACCTCGTTTCCTATAAGCCTCGCTTTCACAGTGTAATTCTGTCTGCCACCATGTACGATCTCCCGGCAAAATGAAGGCTTGATTTACAGCGCAAAGGAACCAAAACAGGAAGAGGATAGCGCTTTTGTTTTTCCAAGTAGCTATCCCCAGTTACCAAAGATCATCAATGTAAGTTCTTTGCAGTTACTATCCCCAGTAGCAGAAATAGCGGACAATGGAACAACCAAAGTAAAGGCCTTTACACACTGGGGGCGTGGCGAATAAACAACATCAAAATGCAAAATACTCGCCTGCCAATATTATATGTCAAGGGCTTTTATTGTGAAAGGTAAGAACTGAAAGAGTGGATCTGGTCTACACTGCCTTTGTCAAGGTTAAAAGGAGTAATAAAGTTTGCTGGACTATGGAGACTCTAATTATAGGCGCAACTCAACCAATCACGCACCACGTGATTGGTTGCGGTACAAAAGCTTGGAAAATCATTCTGGAAAAAAATGATTTGCGTTCTGTGTGAAAGTGCTCAGGACAAAAACAACAGTTTGAAAAAATATATTGACGTGCAAATTGATTGCACGTAAAAAAACACTGCTAGGCTCTGAGGAAAACGGAAAGCGATCTGGTTGTCTTTGCGACAGTGGCGCCAATAGTAATACCACTTGGAAACGCTGGGGCGGGGGGGTTGTCTATTGCCACTTTACAAAGCACGTTTTTATTCCCCATGGTACGCTATTTAAAGGGATAGTTTGACATTCAGGAAAATATGCTCATTTGCTGTCTTGACGAGAAGATCTCACATATCTGTACAGTAAATATGAAGCTGGAGCCAGCAGCCGGTTAGCAGAAAGACTGGAAACAGGGGAAAAAAGGTCTAAAGATAACAAGCTAACCAGCTGCTGGCACTAACTTCCAATATCATACAAACATGTTTCCCATCTAATTCTTGGCAAGAAAGCAAACAGGCATATTTCCCAAAATGTCAAACTATTCTTAGTTACTCGATAAATACTAGTTTTATGGACGTTGTTTGATTGCCACAGTTTGTTTTAACCATGACATCGCAGCTCCAGAGTAACTTACACCATTGCTTATGTCGACATAGCTATCTCCTTTGATCATCAGTGTGTGTAAATGTCTGTGTGTGCATGTGTGTACACGAGATCGAGTGACACCTCAACAAGTGAAGCTCATAAATATTAATAGGGGCCTCATGAATATTCAGAGGGCGGGCTATGAATATTTAAACTATGATGGAGCATGTGGCCGGGTGACTAGACAGCCACAGACAAGAAACAGACAAATAGACCTCCTCCTTTGCTTCTTAACCTCAGCGAGACGCAGCAGCGCGGCCTTTCTTTTAGGCTACATTAATTCTAATTAAGAATACATAATTTTTATGATTTTGTTTTCATGTGAACTATGGCTCAGGATAAGAATAATGGCCCTGATGATGTTTTGCAACAGACTTCCAGCTTCTCTATTCAAATGAGGTAAACCTGCTGAGTGGAGGCTTCCTAATTCAAATGCTGCACACTGTCCAGATCACGAGAATAATATATAAATAGTACACAGAGAAGTTGGAAAATGTGGTCCTAACAAAAACACTGTACATTTCATTGCCTTCTTAATTTGTACATCCCGCACTTCCTTATCTATATTTTACTGACTGTATTGAACTCTTACCACACTGTACATGTTACACACCTGCTTTCTGTTTGTCTCATATACTGATATATATTGACTCATATACTATTTCTTGGTTTCTGTTATATTACTGATATATCATAGCTGCATTAATTTGTTCTGTGCATTTTGTATATTGTGTTATTAGATGCTAAACTGCATTTTGTTGTAGAGCTGCAACAATTTATCAGTTAATCGTCAACTATTAAATTAGTCTCCAACTATTTTAATAATTGATTAATTGGTTTGAGTAATTTTTTTATGCAAAAAAAGGTCAAAATTCTCTGATTCCAGCTTCTTAAATGTGAATATTTTGTGGTTTCTTTACTCCTCTATGACAGTAAACTGAATGTCTTTGAGTTGTGGGCAAAACGAGACATTTGAGGACGTCATCTTGGGCATTTTTCAACATTTTCTGGCATTTTATAGATCAAACAACAAGTCGATTAATCGAGAAAATAACAGATTAATCGATAATGAAAATGTTGTTGTATTAGTACTTACTACTGTGTGCAACGACTACAAGTTAAATCTAATCTAATCACTTTTTTTTTAAATGTAAAAAATCTTTGATTATATATTATGTATGAAAGAAAATGTTAATCCCTATGATAAAGCATCATTAATGCTTATGTCAGAAAACCTATTACTTTAAAATGATTCAAAAAGTAATAAAAAAATCATGGTAATTTACATTTAATGGGTTTCAGAATGCTATCACTATTATTAATATTCCAACAGGAGCTCGGTTTATATGGTAAACAGTTAGTGAAAGATCCTCTGGAAAGATCTTAAAATAGTGTATGATCTACCAATCTGCATCACAACAGTGTTTACATTAGTAACAGAGACATCACGGTTCTTATTGGTAGGATGCAGGCAGATGTCATGTGCTGTTTTGCATCATGGATGGAGAACTTGCTTCCAAATGTACCTAAAGCTGTTGAAATCTTTAATAAAATCACTGTAGGGACTAAAGTAGGAGCAAAACATAGGAGTACAGATCGCTATGTAGGGTCCAGGATATAGGAGGCACCCATTGAGAAGGTTTCAATTCACTGATTTCATGAGGATTGACTATCCTAATTAGAGGTATCATTTGGTGCCTCATTTCCCCCCCACAAATAGCTTCATTTGATGGGGCTCCTGTGGTCTAAACTGTACCTATATATGGGGTTATGTGAGGTAAAAAAACAAAAAGCGCACAAAGCCCTGATGTAACCCCCTAGGGGAAGTGGATGATGAATTTAGATGCAGTGCGTCAGCAGTCAGAATTACAAAACTATGAGCACAGTGAGGAATAATATGGGTTCAAACGTGGGTTGGGCTGAGAGTGCGCACTCACAGATTGTGCCAGCGCAGAGCTAAAACAGTTAGGAGCTCAGGAGCGAGGTGAAGGAAGCATCGGTGTGAAGAATCCTCCTGACTGGTTTTATTTTCTGATCAATGAGAGTGACTCACTGTGGATCACCTCCCGCTGCATGAAAACCATCCAAGATGGGTTTGTGCTCTGTGGACAAAGCTCAAACTCAGTGTGCGTATGTGTCGCCACCTACACACGTATACTGTAGAGTGCATAAGAAAAATGTGTGTGAAGGTGAAAGCAGTGCACCTGTTAAGTGATAGACCTCAGTAGAGCGATGGCTGTGTGGGTTTGTGGTCTATAACGGATGTTTGACAGGCTGACGAGCTCTGGCACTCACACACTGCTTCCTCCACACATTCTCCCCTCCTCTGCCTGTCTTCTCATCTCTTTAGGCGGTGGGCGTAAAACTCCCTCCTTTTCTTCCTAAACGCCGTCTTTCCATCTCCACTCTTTTTCTCTCCCGCTCCTCCAATCCTTCTATGCATGTTGTTTTCCACTGATTGCGAGTTTGACAGGTTTTCAGAGCGCGAAACGCAGAGGGAGAGGAATCAAACAATCTCCTCAATTAGACAGCCCACACAAACGCGCGTCTGAACTCTATACCATCTTCATCAGTTGTCGCGGTTTTCATCTTTCAGTCGCAGACACCTTTGTTCCCGAGTTGAAAACACACTGTTCACAACAAAGGCAGAGAAAACCATTTAGCTTTGAAGAACAGAAAGTCGCGCAGGCTTTTAAGGTTTATTTGCATCGAGAGGAGGGGAGTTTCTCTGCTTTTTTCTGCCTTAATTGACCAGTTTGCTGGGAAATTTGCAAAGGCCACACGGCGGCCACTGATGCGAGGGCATTCAAAAACTGCAAATGGATGTCTGATTGTGTAATAAGATTTAATATAATCTCACATTTAAAAGGGATAAATTTCAGCAATTAGCGAGGAAAGGGGGAGATGAGGAAGTTGCTGTTATGTTCCAGTGTTGTGCAATAATTACGCCCACTGACTGAAAAATGAAGAGATTTCTGATGTAAGGAATAATAAGATTGCACGTTTGAACAGGAACCAGAAGTACGCACAGTCTCTTTGGTCTTATGTCACTAACCAGACTTTCAGCTGTCACTGAGATTTGGTGACTAAAACGTCAAAGAAACACACATAATCTTAGAGGTGCTGTCTCACTTACACACACACACATTGAAGAGAGACCGCAGGCTACAAAGGAAGAGAAAGAGAAAGTAAAACACAGGAAGCAAAGAGGCAGTGAGACAGATGAAGTCCATACAGGACCCCCGGACGTTCAACAATGGGATGAGTCAATACTGTAGTAATACTGTGGTGCACTGCAGCATACCTGGAGGGGCTCAGACCTGTTGATGCAATCAGTGGTGGATGTCTCGAGTTTTCTCTTTGCTCCCATCTGTCTCCTCTCCACTTGGCTGTCAACCTCTCTCACAGCCCCCACTCCCATCTTTCCTCCCACAGCTCCTGCCGTCCTCTCCTCCTCCTCCTCTCCTCTCCTCTCCTCTCCTCTCCTCTCCTCCTCGCTCATTATGCACGTCGCTGGGAATAAGAAAAAACGCCGGTTCTGCAAAAGTCAGTTCTTGGAGATGAAGAGAAAAAAAATATTCAGCCATATTTCCACAAGTCATTCACACCATCTCATTATGCTATTTTAGTCATGCTTTCTTTTGCACTTCTGTTTTGGGATCTTTATCTTGCTTGTATGTTGCCTGATTCTGTCTTGTGATTGTATTTCATTGTAAAGCACAATGTAAATTCACTGTAACCATTTATTACTAAAATCTCAGGATTATGAAACTCCCTTATACAATTTTAGTTTCAAGTATAAAAACAAACAGGTTGACATTTGAGACACTTTCGTCAGACAACAGAGAATCTTTCTCTCATCTATCTTCATCTTTCTTTCCCACACACACATATCCTCCTCCATCCTCAGGAACTCAATCTCTTCCCTCCCTCCATCCAAACCTTCTTCCCTCCTTCCTTCCTTCTAATTCTCTTAAAATCATTTCCTCCATTTATCACTCCCTGTTTCTCCGCATCCCTACTCTCATCCTGTATTGTTGACCTGGAAGACTCTGAGCCTGTTCGCTCAGCCGTGGGCATCATGACCATAAGCTGAGTCGCAAGGCTATTTATATTTGTTCCTAATGAGGTGAGATTTCTCTCCGCCATAGCAACGGTCTCTATGGATACCCTGCACTTGGATACCAGATCCCATCCTGTTTTAAATGTCTTATTATGGGCTGTGCCTTCCCCCGTGTATCGTAGCCTAATTAATTCTGAATTATCGTCCCTCTCTGTGTGAACGGTGCAGAAATGCCCTCAAATTACCACCAAGCTGACGGCATTATCAAGTTTACATAAAAAATACAGATTAGAGTTGCACTGGTCAATTTGCAGCATCGAGTGGATCAATATGAAAGCACTTAGGCACGCAACCTGATGCACAGCTCAGTTTTTTAAATCGTCAACTTGTGCAACAAGCGGAAGGGAGTATAGAGATCACTACAGGTGCTCTCATTATTTGATCTGAAACACACAAACACTCAGGAGAAGTATCTGACGTCTGTGCGGTGCGAGAGGCTGATGGTTGTGCTATTGATCAGGTCTGAGCCAAGTGAGGAGCCGGTTGCAGCACAAGACCCAGGCAGCCGAGCTCAGATCATTAGAGGAGCTCTCTGCGGCTGAGGTCACACAGGTGTTGGGAACCGCCATCTCATTTCCTGCCACAAAGCGAGACAACCAATCAATAAAGCGGCAGCACAACTTCTGGAGAAAGTCACAGTAGTGAGCACACACACACACACACACACACACACACACACATACGCATATGGATGGTCTCCGTGCCTTTGTATTTACAGTAAGACTTGGAAATGTTCCCTCCTTTCTCCTAATGACAGACACTCTGAGACAGCTGCATGCACATGTACTCACACAGGTACACACACAAACACACCCTGACAGGTGCTGCATTGTTAAGGCATGTCCAACTCTGGCAGCTTGTTTTTCCTCAGACCTCTCACCCTGCGTGATGACTCAGAGACGGGGAGATGAAAGGAGAGGCAGGGACAAGGGGGAGGAGAGGAGTGGCGCTCTCTGACAGGAGGGGATGGAGGGCCAGAGATAGTTTGAGCGTAAGAAGGTTAAGTAAATCATATCATTAATGCCATGTTAAGAGATTGCTTTGACCTCTGCTTGGCTGTCTGCATATGCAAGTGTGTGTGTATGTGTCTGGCCTTTGTCCCACTAAAGCAGGTGGCAGCAATGACGTCCGTCTTCTTTCCCAGCAGCACACACAAACACACACACACACACACTTTCTCTCTGTCGCTCTGTGCTCTCTGGTGTCAGTCCCACTAGATTCTATCGTGCTTGAAATTCACTCATCATATCGGGTGGCCTCACTGTGCCGCTCGCTGACACAAGTGCGTGCACGCATGCAAAGACACCCACGCACGCACGCATGCAGGAACACGGCGCGGTCTGGACTGACTTGATTATACAAGCAGAGCATCTCAACCTGACAGAGGAACAAGCACCAAAAAGGAAACACGAAAAGAATATAAAAGGCTTATTTGCCCGTGTTGTATAAGCATGTTTCATCTTCCCACTCTCGCCTACCCTCACCCACACAGGTTAGATCCAATAGCTAGTGCCAGGCCTCTCTATCGCGCAACACAAACATCTCCGTGTGAAGGAATATTGCAGTCGAGTTCTTTTTCATAATCTCTTCCCTCTACACCCACACATGCACATAGTGAGGGGGTGAGAGGGAGACGGGGGTAAAAAGGAGAGCTGGTAAAGGAAAATGAAAAGAGAAGAGGTGAGGGGGGGCGGGGAGGAAGAGAGAGAGAGAGAGAAGTGCTCATGAGAGCCAGGAGGTAGTTGTTATAGTAACTGAGTCTCTATACCTGTCAATCAGAGCTATTTCAGGCATCTCGCTTCTATGGAAAAAAAGCAAAAAAAACCTCACATACCAGGGCCAGAGAGCTGTTCCGTTGAGGCAAAATTATCAGCCAACGCACATGCACTGATACTGGCAACTTGTAAGCTGATAGACTGATCAAATTAACACCATAAATGAGATTTCAGCACTATGTCATTCTTACTTTTTTTTTTTTTTTTTAAAAAGATTCTCACATTTATACTTCACACTGCGCTTTATGAAAGGAAGACGAGAAGCGGAATGACACCAAGAGCATCTGAACACTTTGCTGCACCAAAGAAAGGGTTATCACATTCATTGCTTTCAATTACACAACGATTCAACCAGGTATAAACAGGTATGTTAGAGCAGTGCTTCCCAACCCTTTCGTCTGCCCGATCAGCTCTGTCAGATGTAGTAAAGTACCCCCTCACTGACACCACCCGTCATCTTTTTAATTTTTTAATTTCAGTTGATTTTAAACTGGATGATATTTAACACTATCAATTAATAAAAGTGGATATTGTTTTAATATAATTTTGTACAATTTAACTGCCAATGTTTTGATCAGTTTGGTCTGCATATGTTGTCATAGCTGGATGTTTCAACCAACCATCTATTATAATGATGATTTATCCATTACTTTTAGCAATCTGTTTCAACCATTGTAAGCTAAAAATGAATGAATCTATTGCTTTAATATATTTAGACTATTTATGTCCACTAAGTTACTTTTAGCTTTTTCACTATTTATTTACTTTTAGCCAATCATTTAGCCATTACTTTTAAATAAATATCTGAACGGTTTATTCATTCTTTTTAGCTAGATATTTCAATGATTTATCCATAATTTCAGCTATTCAACCATTTATTCAATATTTCTTAGCTAACGTTAGCTAACTCTTCCAACCGTTTATCCGTTAGCTAATGTTAACTATTGCAACCATTTCTTGTTGCCCGTTGCTTTTAAATACCTTAATAGATGAATGGTTTATTAATTACTTTTAGTTAACTATCCATTACTTTTAAATAAATATCTGAACGGTTTTATTCATTCTTCTTAGCTAAATATTTCAATGATTTATCAATAATTTCAGCTACCTATTGAACCATTTATTAGTTATTTTTTGGCTAACGTTAGCTAACTCTTCTAACCGTTAATCCGTTAGCTAACGTTAACTATTGCAACCATTTATCCATTAGCTAACATTAACTATTGCAACCCTTTATCCGTTAGCTAACATTAACTATTGCAACCCTTTATCCGTTAGCTAACGTTAACTATTGCAACCGTTTATCCATACTTTTAACTATTTCAACCATTTCATGTTGCCCGTTGCTTTAAAATGCCTTAAATAGCTGAATGGTTTATTAATTAATTTTAGTTAACTATTCCAACCATTTATCCATTACTTTTAAATAAATATCTGAACGGTTTATTCATTCTTCTTAGCTTGCTATTTCATAATTTCAGCTACCTATTTAACCATTTATTCGTTATTTTTAGCTAACGTTAGCTAACTCGTCCAACCGCTAAATATTTCAACAATGTAAATATTTTCAGCAAACTATTTCAACCATTTAACCTTAACGTTACTTTTTTAGCTAACTATTCCAACTGTTTAACCATTACGTTTTTAAATAGCCATTTGATCAGATTCTTCATTATTATTATTATTATTATTATGTCAACCATTTACTTTTTAGCTAACATTAGCTAGCTAACTAACTGTTTAGCTAGCCGTCCTAGCTTGCGTGCTAACTAGTTTTCACACTCAATTGCAACACCCAACTAGCTAGGTTCATCGTTACAGTTGAATATAGTTTATATATGTCTATATAAACTATAATAAGGTTGTATGTTTTAATCATAATAAATGAATTGAGCCACTCAACAATCTTTACACTTACACCCACTGGCAAATCCGTAAATAGCCTCTCTGGGGTACAAGTGCCCCTTGTTGTGAAGTATTGTATCAGAGAATATATGCTTCCTTAATCGAGCATTTTTTGTGTAATTATCAACATCATAGCCAAAAGAAAACCCTCGATTCAGCCCTATTGCGGGCAAACACATGGTGAGGAGGAGAGATAAGCGATGAGAGAAAAGGAGTGGGGGAGTATGAATAGTGTGAGCACCAATATGGCTGAGTGCTGAGTTTGGGAGCCATTAGGCAGAAGGTAATTAATACCTGTCACCGCAGTGCTCTGTTCGCTGCCTTTATTCTGTTTCAGACCAATTAAAATATGACACTCCTCTGGTGGAGAACGTCTTGTTAAAATTAAGCGCCTGAGACACCTTTGATAAACACATCCAGAGCTACAATTGGCTTTGGCAGCAACGGCATGCTGTATAGATAGATAGAGAGGAACATGGCTGTGTGTGTGTGTATGTGTGTGTGTGTGTGTGTGTGTGTGTTGTTGTCACTTCCAGTAGGGAGATGCGAGCTGTTAGATCTGATTAAAAGTGTGTGAGTTTCACTCTCAAACACACACACACACACGGGAGAATGACGTGATGTTATGAGACGTTTATGAGCCAAGAGATACTGACCAGTGAAGACAACTAGCACTGCCAACGATTTGCGGCTTGGGCAAGCAAGGACGGGGGAGAATGGTAAGCAAAAACAGAGCCAGGGGAGAAATAAATGGAGAAGAGAGCAGCAGCAGCTGAGGATATAAAAAGACAGGTGGTATACAGAAAAAAGCTTAGAAGCAAATGAACATATGATGAGGAGGAAAGGGAAAACAAAGGATTGGAGAGCGCAGAGGGGAAAGTGAAGTGAAATATGGTGGTTTTTTTTGAGCAGATAGGAACTCGAGAAGAACAGATTAGACGGAGAGAATAGAGGGTAAAATGGAGAGAGGTGGAGTGATGGATGCAGGCAGGGGACCAGCAGCTCTCTGCCAACATCTCCATGCATCCTTCCAGACATCACACTGCGCTGCCATCTGCCTCCCTGCCACACACACATACACACACACACATACACGAGGAGGAGATATGTGAAATCATTAGCGTCTCCTGACACTGAATAAATATCTGGGGATGAAATCTGTCTGTGGAGAAATCACCTGCGGGGAAATATGATTGGATGAGATCACGACCTCAACTGGAACGTAATTTGCATGTCATCTAAATGGGATCTGCCCCCAATGCTCGAGAGGTCAAAGGGCGTCCGATTAGTCGGATGGCACAACTCACTCCCCAATTGGCTGAAAAGAGAGACAATGGCAGGTGAACAGCTCCCTCTGTGAGCTGCAGGACTGCCCTCTTCTGGCTGCTTTACAAACCTCCACACTTTGCGATTGTGAAAACACGATTAAAAGACATCCAACATGTAAAGACGGACAAATTCTGGCTGGCAGTTGATGTTTTTTTAATCACATTAGAGCTGAGGAATAAAAATAAACACAAAGAGCATGAGAGTGCAGCACACAAAGTGTCTCGGTTAACCACGTACAGAGTCTTATTTATACATATATTTATATAATAGAGCCATTTCTCCCACTCGTATAGCATCTGATTGTAACACAGAAATAAACTGACAATCCCTGGGTGAGAGAGAGAGAAAGAAAAAGAGAGCAGATCTCTCAACAGTCATAATCTACATTAGAAAACCTACAGGCCATTCGTTTTTTATAGGTTTATACATCAGCGAGGCGTCAGTATTCATTACAAAAATAGGAATATAGTTGATATGGGGGTTGATTGAGTGGGTGGGGGGGTTGAGGATGTGGCTGTGCCCTCCTATCAGACTAGCAATGATCACCCGTCCGCCCACCCAACACATAACACCCAAACCAGGAAACGAAGATCCATCCCAGGATTCGTGCACCTCCATGAGTGTTTACAGCAGTCCAGCCCAGACAGAGTCCGTGGAAACCAGTTAAAGGTTTAAGTTAAACAATTAACAAAACCATTAGAAAATGAGTATGTAAAAAAATAACAACAGGCAAAAGAGGGGTTTAGTGCATTGATGAAAGTTGAGGAAAAGTGCAGTCAGAACCCAGAAAACATGAGCTTGGATAGAACAAGGGAGATGAAAATGAGAAAGGATAGAGGTGGCAAAGTAATAAAGGGTTTCAGAGAGAAGTGCAAAGCAGCTCTGAGGGTCTTGGATTTCTATAGCTGCTGTTAGTGTGAGAAAACAAAAAGATGAGAGGGGAGGGAACTAATGGAGATGAAGTGTTATTGCTGGGGGTATTTTTTATTTGGTGTTAACTTGTGAGAAGAGGAATGAGGGGATGTTAGATGTTAGAGGGGAGTTATTGCTGAGGGTAGTAGGGCTGCTGCTGAGGGGGTTGCTGGGGGTAGCCAGGGTAGGGCTGTCCGGTAGGAGGGGCTGCTGGGTAGCCGCCCTGTCCTGGAGTCTGCTGGTAGGGCATGTAGGGCATGTTGGGCATGTTGGGCATGTTGGGCATGTTGAACTGGCCGTAACCATACGCATTGTAGCCCATAGGCATCTGGTAATACCTGCATGGACATCACAACAGAGAAAAAACAAACATGAGAATAATATTAACCAAAATTAAAGTGTAAAAGGAGTAGTCCACATTTTGGGAAGTATGCTTATTTGCTTTTCCTTTACAAGAGTAAGATAAGACGATCGATACAACTGAGCAGCATATTTCCCAAACTATTCCTTTAATGCATTACAAGTAATGTCTAGCCACAACATGCATCAGAGCAAATCCAGTGCAGAGACATGTGTTTTCAGAGCTCTAGATTCTAAGAAGGAGCTAGTAGGAGGATGGAATCATGTTCACTCTATCCTGACATCAATACACTAATGGTATGTGTCCACAGGGGCGTTTTTGGACCCAAGGGGATCGCCTCGCTTCCGAGCATTGGACTGGTTGATGGGCTGCCACTAGGTAGCTGATTGGACGAACGCTTTCCCTTGTGGGCTGCTGCTCTAGGCTTTCAAACTGGAACCAACATGGTGGCTCATTTGGAAACTTACGATAATAACGTGTTAACGCCACTAATTTCTTCAACGCAATTTTTAGGTTGTAGTGGGCTCAGTATTAAAGCTGGAGTAATAAAACTAGAAAACCTAAGAAAGCCATTGTTACCAGTCATGTCATACTAGCTTGTCAAGAAGGAGGCGAGATAACGCTCCAAAGTTATGCTAACTTTTGGAGAGGAAAAACTGTCATGGCCATTTTCAAAGGGTTCCCTTGCCCTCTGACCTCAAGATATGTGAATGAAAATGGGTTCTATGGGTACCCACGAGTCTCCCCTTTACAGACATGTCCACTTTATGATAATCACATGCAGTTTGGAGCAAGTCATAGTCAAGTCAGAACACTGACACACTGACAGCTGTTGTTGCCTGTTGGGCTGCAGTTTGCCATGTTATGATTTGAGCATATTTTTTATGCCAAATGCAGTACCTGTGAGGGTTTCTGGACAATATTTGTCATTGTTTTGTGTTGTTAATTGATTTCCAGTAATAAATATATACATACATTTACATAAAGCAGCATATTTGCCCACTCCCATGTTGATAAAAGTATTAAATAGTTGACAAATCTCTCTTTAGGGTACATTTTGAACAGATAGAAAATTTGATTAATTTGCAATTAATTCATATTTTAATCGATTGACAGCCCTAATAATATGATGAAACTAGTTCACCAAAATGTGTTTCTGAAAACATTTTATGTGAGAATTGCTGAATCTGTCTTTATTTTAAATCGACAACAGTTAATTTAAAAGATGGCATGTCTCACCGGATGCCCCTGATTTGCATAAAGTAGCCTAGACCTCAACTTTATGCAAATGAGCTGTGGGCAACATGACACCCCGTCTCTCAAATCTAGCCACCACACAACCAGAATGCATTGCACAGCTGTTAGACAATGACTAGGAAGTGTGGAAAGGATGGATCCTGTGGACATCAGTTAGGCAGGTCGTTTTGTACTCAGAAATCGTGATGTTGTGATGGGAAACTCACCCTGGATAGCCTTGATAGCTGGGGTAAGGTGGCCCCTGGGCCTGGTTTGGTGGGGCCATAGGTGGTGGGTTGCTGTTGGGAGGGTCAGTGGGTGGTGCATTGGTGGGAATGGTGGAGGCTGCCTGAGGTGTGAAGCTCGGTGGAGGAGGCCTGGCTGGGGGCATGGGCTTTGCCTGGGGCTGCTGCTGGGCTTGAGGTGGCTGCTGGGAGTGGCAGGTGGAGAGAAAGAAGACAGACAGATCAATAGCTAGCCATCAGCCACACATCTGCTGCAGTGGTATTGAACGTGTGGCTATGTGTTTGTTTGTTTTTTGAGTGGCTGCTTACAAAGACGGTCCTGGGTGCAGGAGTTGGGCCACCAGCGGGGGCAGCTGGGGTGCTCTGATAGGCAGGAACGTTGAAGGACGGAGCACTGGGCTCTCGGGCGATGCTCTGCTGCAGGTCCCTGAAGCAACAATCACAAACAATGACTGTGCCGTTTCCTTCATGTTCATGCATTTATCTGCTCTCATTCTTACACTGCAACACACTTTGAACTAAGGCGGGAATTGGCGGAGAGTGTTAAAAGCTAAATCAGGCAACAAACAAACAATAAATATATATATATAATATAATATAATTATAATATAATATATATAAAACTGCTGATTGGCCTACATTTACTCCCTAGCCAGCTCATATTCCTGTCACACAAACCATCAAATAGACAAAAACAAGGTTAGTACATACTTAAGTAGTTCATCCCGCTCTGTTTTGCGAGCGAAAACGATGTCGCTGCATTTGTTCTGGAACTTAAGCAGGATTTCTGTCAAGTCGTTGTAGAACTGAGGAGGGAGAAACAAAAGGGGAAAAACATAAATCATCTGGCTTGCAAACAAATATAAGTAGAAAGTTTCCGACAAGATGTGCATTACTGCAGTACAGTGCATCCTCGCTGAGGCACGTGTGTGCTGGAGCGTTGTGCTGAGTGAGTACCTTGGTGCCTTCGCGCAGGTTGTTGCTGATCTCAACGTAGCTGTCATGGGCTGAAGCCAGCTTCTTCAGGACCTCCTCCCTCTGGTTGGCCTCCGTGTTGGACTGCTTCAGACTGCTGAACTCCTGGTGGGATATCTGGAAGGAGATCACAGATTAACCGCTGACACCTTTTAGAACACAATTTACGCAATTTATGTCCAGTAAACTATAAATGATTTCCTCACACACACACTGGGATTGAAAGGGCATACTGGGTTTTACTCACTGTGGACGTTATCTGCACTTGTGTGATCTGCTTGCATGTGTTTTTTGTTTGATATAGATGCTTCATTGATTCCAGTAAGGAAATTCATATTTTGTTTGTTGTACTTCACAAGAAGGTCAAAGGTCAAATATCATTATTAGCTCACTCTTTAAGCTGGTAGAAGATAGAAAACTGCTGACACATGACCTGATTAAAGGCCGTTACACACTAGCAGCATTTCTTTCGTGCAATTAATTGGCACGTCAATATATTTTTTCGAATTGTTGTTTTTGTCATGAGTACTTTCACACAGAACGCAAATATTAGGTTGCGAATAAGCAAGTTTTTTTTCAAAATAAAAGCCCTAGACATATAATATTCGCAGGCGAGTATTTCATATTTTCGTGTTATTTATTCGTCATGCCCCCGGTGTGTGAAAGCCTTAAAAAAGATCAGACACACCAACCCCACATCAGAGAACTAGCGGCGACGAAGGCCGCCTGTTGAGTCGCCTCAGGTCGCCTAACACACCGCAAAGACTACAGCTGACGGCCAGTTAGCATGTATGTTCTGCGCCTGCGTGAGATGAAATAACTCTCCTCACTCTAACTCTAGTATGTATTCGTCATTCAGAAAGGGAAACCGGAAGATCTAGTACGGCGGATATACAAGCCGTGGTTATGATGCGTACATGAGATTAAGCAGCGTCTGCGACTATTTTCACACCGCTCTCACTCACCACTTAGCTTCATTCCAAATGGCCACGTTGTTGTGAAAATATCCGTGTATTGGAATGATCAGATGAGATGAAGATGAGAAATGAGAAGAGCCTTCTGTGTGTTCCCGCTTGACTTTACTCGGTGGCTTGCTTTCCTCACGTTCGCTTCTCTTCTTGTGCACTGATTTGTTTAAGCTGAACAGCCAATCAGAGGGATTTCTCTCACCGACAAGCTCCGATTCAACATGCTGAATCGGCCAAAAAGCCTCCGACACGGGCAGACTAAAGCTGACAGGCTAAAACTAGGCCGACAGACGCTCATCGACAGCCCCGAACTGGTGCGTCAGGGCCTTAAGAAAACGGTCTCTTTAACTTCTCTAATGACTCAATAAATATTATGTTTCTGAAATAACATTAATCTCCTCAAACTGTGTGTGTTTATATACCTGAACTTGTCCCAGCACTTCTTCCTGCTTGTGGATGGTGGCCTGTACCCTCTGGTTGTAGTTGCCGTACAGCTGGTCGAGCTGTGAGAGTGACAGCTGCTCCTCGCTGATGCCTCCGTCTTGGGCGAGCGCCGTCAGGAAGGTGGTAGACATGTCAAAGGTCACAGCCTTGATCTCTCCCTCCATGGTCTCCCTCTCCTTCTTCATCTCGTCCAGCTGGGCGAGCTGGGCGCGCAGCACGTTCACCACCTGGGTGAAGATGGACAAGTTGTGGATTGGACATGCACATACATCTTAACTGCTTCATCCCTTTCAGTGCTCTATCATACATGAATCCCTGACCTCTTGCCCTTATGATGACTGCAATACACTGTTGTTTTTTCACTTTAGCATGAATTCAGTGTAGCTGTGCAGAGATGTGCACTTCTTCCTCGTGCTCTCCCAGTTCTGCTTGCTTCGTTAGTTTAAGTTCCCCAGTGACACACAATGCAAAGTCAGCAAACAAAATGAAAAATGGAGCTACTGTGGGGAGGAGGGACGGGGCCATAAAACACACAATGTCCACCGGGTGTTTCTGTACAGCAGGAGTCTATGTTTACGTGGCACACTAAATACCTTGGGATGAGGTGACACACCCTGAACTCAAAAACTAACCATTACAATAAAAAAGTTTCACATTATCTGGCAATACAAAGATATAAAGACATGAGTACAAGCGGACAGACCTCGCTGCCCTGCAGTGTCTTGGTCGGGTTGGCGGAGGGGATGGCGGCGTTGAGCTCGTTCTCTGGTTTACACAGCAGGGCGATCATCTCACAGTGGGTGTTGTAGCGGTCCCTCACCACCTGGTCCGCCTGTACGGCCTTGTCCAAGATGTTGCGGAAGTTGGCTCCCTCTGGGGGGGAGAAGGGAGGAAGGGAGGTAAGGTTAGAGGTGACAAGAGAGGAGGAGGAAGGAAAGAAGAAGAGATTAAGAGCATTGTAGATTACATGGAGACAAACTTCATGAACGAAAAAAGGAAACAAGACTGACGTGTTTTAAGTGCGTGTGTGTGTACCTGCACGAAGGGGCTTGTAGAGGTCTCCAGAGGGGGTTCTGTTCCAGCGCTGGTTGAACTTGGTTCTCAGCTCGTTGTCGGTCGTCTCTTCATCATCCAGCATCTTCAGGGACTGAAGACGAACACAACACACAAACAGACTTTAACAACACACACAGTAGAGCCTCAGATGATTACACCTTTATTTCAATTGTCGTTTGTGGTATTAAGTATTATATGACTTTGGAGGACTATTTTAGAGTATAATTACTCAGCCATCTCATTGCAGCTATACAGACCATCATTTCTTGTAGGGCAGCAACTAACAATTCTCAATTAATTTGATTGATTTATCAATGAAACATTTAGTTTTGTAATTTGTAAGAAAATAGTAAAGTTCAGAGAGCTCAAGGAAATGTCTTCTTTCACACAGAGCGTGAATACTACGCTGTGAAAAAAGCGAGAATTTTTTTTTCGTAACACGTCCGATTTCTGAGCTTTTGCACCACAAATGAAGGCATCAACAAATCACGTTGTGCCATAATGGTTGAGTTGGTCCTATATTTATGAAACAACAACACGGACAGCAAGACAGCAAACTGTATTACTCCTTTCTACCTTGACAAAGGCAGCACAGACCAGATCCACTCCTTCCTCACATTTCACAATAAAAGTCTAGACTGACAGTGACAGAAGACAGAAGAGCAGCAAACCCTCACACTGGAGAGGCTGGAAAATATTTGGTATTTTTACATGATAAATAACTTCAACGATTATGCGATAATCAAAACTGTTGACCACTTTCTGTGTCCGTTCAATTTTCTTTCAATCAACTGATTAATTGTTTCTGCACTACTTTCATGTGTAATATCCAGAAATGCTAGTAAATAATACAAAGTTGGCTTTTTGGCCAGCAGAAATGTACTTTAGTGTGTTTTAGCCGGTTAAATAAGTGCGCAAGGAAAATGCTATTCACAACAACAACAGTTGCAGCTGTTGTCTTATTGGTTGCGCTTTGAAAGGTCAGCAGCAACAGAGGTCAAAGTTGAAATAATTTGAACTTTGAGCGCAGCACTTGGTGGCAATTTCGAGCGGTGCGCCACGGCCAGAGTAGCGCTTCCACCTAGTCAGGCGGCACCACTCTCCTCATAGGAAAACAATGGCACAGCCAGCACAGAGCGATTTTATCGTTCATCATGTGCTTTGTTGCTCGTTGTCTTTAAAACAACACAACCGACTACTTTTTGGGGGGAAATAAGGACATTTTGGGCGTGGACTTTTCAACTCTGCCAACAAACTTGGAAGCAGTTTTATGTTTTTATTCCCGTCTGTTTATTTGTTTGTCAGCAAGATGTCTAAAAAAATGGGTTGGCTGAAGCTGGTGGACAGACAGTCCTTGGCCCAAAGATCAGTGGATTAGATTTCAGTGATGATCCTGATCTGGGATTTCCGCCATTAGGGACGATTATGAGTTTTTAGCATTCATGTGTTCTTCTGGTAGTGATGGCAGAAAAGCTGCTAACCAGCATTACATTCATATGCTTCTTTGTCAGGAAAGCAAAGCCATATGACAAACAAGCTGTTACAAAAGCTGTAATTCTAAAAGTGCCTGCTTTACTTTTAAAACTAATTTGTGGTTACGGTTAGATCACTGGTTATGTGCAGTAGCATATCTATTATTCAGTGTGTTTATGGGCGTCTGACCTCGTCCAGGATCTCTCTGTTGCGGGTCAGAAGCTCGGGCAGGTCTCTGATTAGCTGCTCGATGCTCTGCAGTCCTCCCAGCTGCACGATGGCTCGAGCCTTCTCAGCAATGGATTGTGGGATAGAGTCTCCTGACAGGTCCTCCAGGGCAGCGGGCAGGTTTAGGGATGCCAACACCCTGATGAACAGTTACAAAGCATCTGTCAGTTATTATGATCTCCAAACAACAACTTGTGCACTCCTGTGCACTTATTAGCGCCATCTAATAGAGTGATACAAGTACTTGACTGCTATTAAAGGCACTATACTAAACACACAAGTACTTCTATTGACATTTTAATGGAACCTGGTACATCATTACGTTCCTAATAAACGCATCCATGCATGGAGACACAAGCACTTATGGACATGTCCATAGGAAGACAATTTCACCTGCATAGTAACAAGCAACACTCATAATGTATAGACACAGGAGAGCGTACCCGTTGCAGAGATTGGTGGCCTCCCTCATCGATCCCACCAGTCTGTTAACAGTCTCAGCCTTCCTCTGGCCGTAAATGCTCATGGACTGCTGCACCGCCATGGGGACCATCTTCTCAAACAAGTCTGAAGAGATAGGAACAACATAAACAACTGATTAAAACAAAACAAGCCAGGCAGAGAGTGCTGTGGTTAAGATCCCATCTGGAGTCATCCAGTCCCTATACAATAAGTTTGGGGTCATGTTTTTAGAGAGTTCGGATGGGGTCGTGCTAAATCAAAGAGAGTCAGCAGCTTAAATGGAATGGGACGCTGCCGTCTTACATTTAATGTCCTTGAATGGGAATTTGCTTCAGAAATTCTCAGGTTGTTTTTACAACATCTGAGTAAATCACGGGAAATATGTTAAAGTAAAACTTCTGAACAAATTGTGAGAAATGAGAGCTGACTGGGCAGCATAAATGCTGACAAATTATCACAGATATTTTTTTTATTTCATCTTTATTTAACCAGGCAAGTCATTAAGAACAAATTCTTATTTACAATGGCGGCCTGGCAAAAGGCAAAGCCTCTTGAGGGAAGGGGGTAGGGGCGAAAAAAGAAATGTCAAAAGTTAAAAAGGCCGCAGCACACATCCAATACACACACACAGAATAACAATACCACTCTCTTCTGTCTGTGAAAAATACAGCTACAGCTAGCAGCTGTTAGTTTGGCTTATCATGAAGAATGGAAAACAGGAGGAAACAGCGAGCCTGGCTCTATCTGAAGATCACAAAATCTGCCTAGCAGCAACTATAAAGCTCACTAATTGACATATTACATCTTGTTTGTTTAAAGGCAAGGTCTGTGATCTTGAGATACTAGCAAGAGTACACTAGATTTAAAAAAAAAAAAAACGATCTGACCGGATAACCGAGTTCAGTGTTGCCAGCTCTTTTTCAATGAAAGTAGCAGCACTAGCTCCAGAAGTCCATAAATCTAGCGAGAAAGTCGCCAAGTTGGCAACACTGTCTGATTGCCGCTGGGATGTAATGAGAATTGCAGCTAATATAACAAAAAATGTGTCTAAAATTAAGGATATACATTATATACTGAAATTTGAATTCCTGTTTAAGTTTTGACCAATTTGTTGTTGTTGTTTACACTTGAATTGTAAATCCTGTTGATTTTGAAGATTTGAAGTTGTTCTATTATTTTAATAATAAATATCAATTCACTAAATCTATGTTACGTTATCTATATATTTATTTGTTACATTTTGTTTTGTAAAGGTAGGAAAGCAATGTTTAAGTTAAACCTAATGTTGCCTTACACATAAAAGAATGATCCCAGTCACTTCCACACAGTGAGGCATACAGCTTATTAATCAAACACTGGTATCTGATCGGTACTCGGTATCGGGACTGAAAAGGTCATCCCTATCTAAAATCTTTACCAACCCTACCTTTGATCTGAACGACAAGTTGCAGTGTTAGGGTGTTTTGTGTGCTGGACTTTTTCCTGACCATAAGCAGTAACTAAATTCTCACCATGAGGTTGCCTGGCAACCAGCAGAGAAATCTAACTCTTGACAAATAACAGCATGAGTGTATTTATGAAAAATGTCAAACTATTCATTTAAAGTTTCTGATGTTAACTGGATCAAAAACTGACTTTGACACAACATTTCATCTCGTATACTCAGATAAAGAGACATAAAAGTATCTACAAGTGTGTCAAAGTGTCTTGACAATAAGTGGACTGTATTGAGTGTTTGTGTATTGTACCTGTGAATTTCTGGCTGAGTGGAGGTGTGATGGTGGTGGATTTGACCAGAGCTGCCTTGCCGATGTGTTCTACATCCTTGACCTCAGGCACGCGGTCGTGGTAGATAAAGTCATTGTCTTTTCTGGCTGCGGTGAGGGCTCGGTTTATCTTGTCACTCAAGTCCTTAACGCTCACATATTCGTCGTAAGTAGTCGCCACCGTCTTCATCAACTTTGTTGCATGCTGGAGGGATGAACAGACCGGAGGAGAGAAGATGGATTTGCTTCATGAAAAAGTTTTCTAGTTTTTGATGTGGAACTTCAAGGCATGTATGTCCAGTTTTTGAAGGTTACATAAGACA
Organism: Sebastiscus albofasciatus; assembly: GCA_916701655.1. Lineage (NCBI taxonomy): Eukaryota > Metazoa > Chordata > Actinopteri > Perciformes > Sebastidae > Sebastiscus > Sebastiscus albofasciatus. Next base: position 25,552 of record CAKAOI010051359.1, read on the forward strand.
TGAGAGATAGGAATCAATGTGTACCTGCAGGCGAGCGATCTCCTCTCCAAAGCGCTTCTTCTGCTTGGCCACGGCGCTCTGGTGCAGCTCAGCGTTGGCTTGCATGATGCAGTGCTTGGCCGCCAGCACCGGCAGCACTTCCTGAAAATAAAAATACTGACCAGGGAGAGGCAACCACAGAGCAACACGCAGGCACGCAAACAGATATATATACACGCACACGCACGATGGCAAGGCAAACCACAAAACGGCAGACGCACACCAGCGAGGTCAAATCACAAATGGCACCACGAAAGCCAATCACAAAACAGGCGCAAGCGGTCAGAGGTGCGCAAACACAACACAAGCGCGCACGCACACGCACGCACACCCAATGCCACCACCACCACGAGGGATGCAGAAGGAAAGGAAGACAACGAGAGAGAAAACAGAACAGGCCATGAGTGTTTAATCTTGCAGCAAAGGCTGCTACACCTTCATTAAAACGTCCCATAGCCATTGTGTGTGTGTGTGTGTGTGTGTGTGTGACTTTGACAGTGTCTGTGCTTGATTTTGTGCACTCAGGGAGAACACAGCTATTTTCAAATATGGATCAATTTACCTGTCCTTTTTTTCTGTGTCCAAACTGAACAACATCTTTATTCTAAAGAATTAAAAACTAAAAGGCTCAAAGCGACATATTTTGACATAAATCTACACGCGGAACAGGTTTTACTATATGATAGTATGTTTTATTTTAATTTAACGTTGCCTTTCAGTTAATAGTTTACCATTTACAATGTGCGTTACCCTTGTCGTGTGACGTCAAACAACTGCTTCTTTGTGAAGTTGGGGTAGAGGGATTTGCTCTGAGTTTACAAGTAGGAACTCTGAATTTGCGTGGCGTTGCATTGTTGCACTTTTTCTAGTAGCAGGTCGGAAATTTTCGAGTTCCAAGTTGTCTGAAATGCACCATTATAACGAGGCTAATTATGAACTACTTATTTCCTGCTTTTCAATTAACTTTAATTTAATTAACCTCAAAATATGAAATCCGTAGTGTGAACTTGAGGTAGTGTGTGTGCATGTGTGTGTGTTTCAGTCACAGTGTTAGACAGACTGTAAGTACTTCAGATGCCCATGATTAGATGGTAAGAATGAAAACAAGTCAAACTGCAGCTCAGTAGTAACCAACCAATCAGAGTGAAGACAGGATGGAAATGGACCAATGAGAACAGAGAGAAGTTGCAATTTGGACAGTCCCACAGCCTGAGTACCACTCTTCAAGTCTATTTACCAGTAATACACACGCATACAAAACAATACACACCATCAGACAAACGATACACTCGCCAAACCACACAGAATCCAAACTGTATATATCATCACCACACTGAACACATGGCTGATTTACTGCCATGTTTCATACCTGCGGTTATAGGTTAGTATGTCGCTGTGTGTGTGTCCTTCACATACCTTGGGGAGGTTTTCTTTGTACTGGCATTGCTTGTAGGCGTCGCCGTAGAAATCTGCTGCCTGATTGGCCAGCTTTGCGATGACAGCATCTTTCATCTTATCTATTGGGTGAACGAGAAGCCACTTTATAGAGTACATATCAAACAAAACGCACACAAGATAAGAAGCTGTGTTCTTGAAAACCCCACATCGTCACTAGCTGATCAGAACATCTGTGTTTTGCTTACTGAGTACTGACATTTATACATTCAGTTAGTTTCTCCAAGTGGTTTTCAGAGCGGCCTGCTGCTGCTGTCTGTTGTGTTACGCATACACTCACTTCACAACAGTGTCTCTACATCGCCCTGATGAAATTGCTCTTACATTATACAAAGTGTAAAAACTAATTAACAACAAAAAGTCACCCCCCTCAGCAGAAAATAAATATATATTTTTTTTAATGTGAGCTTAATTTATGATGTAACCTTCAAAACTGTTGTGCTTAAAAACTCTAATAAGCAACTCTGCAGACAGAACTGGGACACAGGCTGTGGGCAACCTGGATCAAAACTGCCTACCAGCATCGCTATAAATGATCTTAAAGCAAAAAATGTGCATGATTAAAGATGCTATTTATTCAAAGTGCAATTGCTCTGCTTCCCTTATATCTGGGGGAGTGGCAGATTTGTGACAACAGTGTCCATAAACTTTTTAAAAACATTACCAAGCAAAAGACCAAGCACGTCTATGATGCACTTTTAAAACTAGATAATCATAATAGTGCACTGAAAAGGCTTGAAAGTCTCTACAGCAGTTTATGATGTAATAGTCTCTAAGTGAAGACTGTGTTTGGACTATAAACTGTGTGTATATATATACATGACAACTCCCCAAAAGTGAAGCCAAAACATCTTGATACCCCCTGGTGGCTGGCTGCAGTATAGGTCATAAATCCCACCTCCTCCATGTTAGTGGATGGGACATGAGCCAAACTAAAAAGTCAGAGCACACGACAAATACATTTTTCCCAAAGATGGTTTCTGTCATTTTAGGTTGTTCTTATCGCGCTGATGTTTGTTCAAGTGTTCATTTTTCTGATAAGTTTGGTTTTAATTAGTTATTTGATGCTATAAAAACGGGGTGAGACGTCAAGATTGACAGCTGTGATTGACAGCTGCTCTGAATGAAGGAGTCACACGATAGAACACGTGTAAATTTGATCATAAATGTGGTTATAGAGATATTATGGTTAGTTGTTGTGTCCTTCTAGCCAAACAGCTACCGTGGTGCAAATGTAGCAGCTAGGTGGCTCACGCTAACAAGCTGTGGCCCGTGATCTACTTGTGATTGGTTTGGGTAGGTGTGTGGGCGGGACATCGATACCGCAGCTCCAGCCCCCCGATCACTACTGCGCTGGCTCCAAATGACGTCAAAATCTCAAGATGGCAGCTCCCTTATTTGGAGATATTTTGGCTTCACTTTTGTACAGTGGGAGGAAGTGGAGATGTGTCGCCCATCTATATCAGTATATCATCTATATATATAGTCTGTGGTTTGGACCCTTGAGGTGTTTGTCCTTTGGTACCTGAGGTGGCTTTGAGGAAGAAGACCTCCTGGGCCTGGGCCAGCATGATGTTGCTCAGAGTACCAACAGTCTCGGGGGAGATGTCCATGGTGGGCTCCCTGTTCAGCGCTGACAGCACCGTGTCCTTGATGTGGCCAAACGCTCCGCTGGCCAGCTGAATAGAGCGACAGATAAAGAGAGAAACAGATGAGACACTACTGCCAAGACTGTCACTGATTGTCGGTCACAAAATAGCAGATTAAACTGCAAGACCTCTCAGATGCTCGGGTCACAAGTATGGAGTTTATTTTGATTAGTGGAACATTTCAAAACTAACACAAAGGGAAACAATCTCATGTTGCGAATTTGGTGAAACATGCCCCAGGTCGATGTCTGCCAGAGGAGCTGACATCTCTGGACCGCAACATTCACTTCAATGATCTCACATGAATGTATATCAATGACAAAATTTACTGACAATTTACCTAAAACGCACGGTGATGCATTTACTTGTCTTTACATACATTACCGTTCAAAAGTTTGGAATCTCCTCCCACAGTAACTTGATTGGGTACTACTCTATATTTTTTAATGGTCTGTCATGCTTTAAGGTTGTAAAAAGTACACAGACTTTATTTTGTATGAAGGGGTTGCAAAAAGAGTAATGTTTTGTACATGGCGTGTTGCTTTAGCAAAACTATTCTTAAAACTTCAAAATAGAAATAGAAGGTTAGTCCAGGGTTTGCACTAGAGCCCAAAGAAAACAGGTTTCCAAACTATTTAGAGCCCAATTGCCTCCTTGTAGCTCAATATTTATCTAGGGTTACTTACACTTTTCTGGACTGGAAAACAAATTAAAAATCAAAGGGTATTTGGGGGGAAAAATGGTTCCAACATTATTCCCCTGTCATGCAACACTACACTGTGGGGACATCGACTAAATGGAGGTTTTAATTATTAATTATTCTTCATTTTGCGGCCAGAACTTTCAAATAAATAATACATTTGATGTCTGAATTATACTGTTTTTATATCTGTTAAATGAACATTATTGAAGGAGAGAAGAAAAACATCGACATAATGGGTGATTCCAAACTTTTGAACAGACGAGTACGTAGAGTGAAACTAGTATTTCTTGTTTGTTTAGGTCACGTCCCTCTCACAAGTCTGAGAAGCAGGGGAATGTATGGGTTTCCTTCTCATAAATATTCAGGAAATGCAAGCACAAAATAAAAGATTATATCATATTAAAATGCGTAAAGCACTGTAGTATCAGTTACAAATCGTAAATGCAAATGTATATTCAATATGCTTGTAAAACAACAAATGTTGACAAAATAATATTATAAATGTGAACAGACTCCTAAAAGACGCTTCCAGTAAACCAGGACAGAGTTGATCTGCATAGATCTGACTAAACAGTAGAACAGTCCCAAATTCATACAGTAACTTCCACCGGGTTTTCTAAAATCTAAAAGTTACTGTGTGTGTTAGTCGGCCCACCTGATAGAACTTGGCTGCAGCCTTCAGCCCCTCGTCGTTGTCCAGGTTCTGCTCGGAGGCGATCTGACTGGCCAGAGCTGCTGCGTTGAACAACACGCATGTCTTCTCGTAGCCCAAACTGGCCAAAGCTGCGATACACAAAAACAAAAACAAACAAGAAATGACTTGTCGGAGTGCCTTTTTGTTGTCCTCATCTGAGTCTCAAAATGCTTTCTGGTTATTTTCAGGGATAATTTGATTTACAGAATAATACGCTTTCATAACATGCTGGCCGGTTTCAACTGAAGACTGATTGTAGTTTTGTTCCCACAGCTATAAAGTGAAGACAGAGGGGGAAATTGACATCTATCTTTCATTCCTTGGATACTGTCGGATACTGACTGCTTGGTTTTTTGTGTGGGGTTGGTATTTTCTTCAACCAACACTTTCTTTCTACTGCTTCATTCTACATTTTTCTCACTCAGTACACTGGAAAGAAATCCCCACAGTCATGAGCTCCCACAATTCACCACAGTAGACAAAAGATTCAAGCGTGAACAGTGAAGACTGAACTCAACAAAGAGCAGTCTTCAACATGGGAACATTTTTCTCTCTCTCGTTATTCCTTTTTATTCAGTTTGTTTATTTATTGCTGTTGACCCTGACACACACCATCTTCAGTGGATCATTTGTATTCAAACCCTATAAGGCACCTTGTCAGACCTGTTTCTGGATGCAGAATAAAACCTATTTATGCAAGACAGCTTTGTTTCTCATTGTGTGTGTGTGAGAGAGAGATGGAGCCAGATAGACACACAAAGCAACATATAGTAAGAGATGGTATAACAGATATGCACCCTGGGGGCATGAACTTGTTTTGATATGCAGAATGCACTGGTCTACTTCCATGGACACAAATGCATGTGAGGTTACGCTTACCGAGCTTGACTGAGCCACCGAACAGCGATCCTTTATCAAAGGCATCCTTCCATGTGAAGGTTAAGCAGAGCTGTGGAAACAGAGAGAGGCTTTGTGTTCAAGTTCTTCTGTTTGGGAACTAAGTCTAACCCGCATGTGTGCTGTCCAATCAGTTACCTGGTTTTCAGAGAAGGGGAACTTGGGCTCGACAGCACAGAGTTGGTCGTAGTATCTGGAGAGAGAGAGAAATGGCAGGATTAAAATAATGTTTTCTTATGCGCCGTCTAAACCTGAACATACCTGCTCTAATTGTTTTCTACAGATCATTTGAACTTCAGTTTAGTTTAACTTAAGTTTTTTAAAAAAGGAGATAAGGGAAATAAGGATAAATCACAATTGAGAAACTAGGTAAAAGGGTTGTAATTATTATGACATAACTGCAGATCCGAGGTCTGAGGAAGCTCTGTCATTTCAGAGACACTTGACAATGAGTCAGGAAAAAATATCAGGACAGGCAAACACACTGCAGTGTGAACAGACACAGAGTCAGTGACGGCTGCCTCAGCTATTTGTCTTATCAGCACCTGTGATGTGAAAAGTTATTTTTAGAAATGACAACATGCATAATGGCCGGTTAGGGAATCTCCTTTCACCGGTTCATCCACCCGTCCAAAGCCAATGTTTGATTATGTGCAAACTTAAACAAAGACTGGCTTCATATACAGAACAGAACTACGACATATAGAGTGTGTTATCCTTATGTTTCCCCCATTCAGATGCACAAGGACACATATGCAGAGAGGAAAGCTGAGATGAGGTGTGTCTAGCATTTTACTAAAGAGAAAAAGAAACAGCCTGAACAAAACAATGGTTACCATGGTGACTCACTAGCTGTGTGTCAGCCGGCTTTGAAAAGGATAGGGTCCGTCGCCCTGGCTACCTGGCACATGGCTGACGGGCGACACGTCCAGAGAGCCAAGGAGTGGCAATGCTAACATGACAGCTTCCATCTTGTTGCCAAAACCGTGACTGTGCGTCTACTAACCCAGTAAGATAGATAGATATTTACAGGTACAAATCACTGTGCATTTATTTGTGCATTGTGTTTTACAACTTACAAAACTTGACATTTGTTTGTGAGACTGTTTTGAGTCATAGCCATAGTTATATCGCCAGATTAAAACAGGGGGGCAAATCATTCAGATCCTGTTAAAAATATTTCCTTTTCAGGCCGTACAGATGACATTTTTTAGATTTTCTGTCACTATTTCTCTCAAATACTGTCTTATAAACCGTTGACATAAACCAGGCAGGGATACACCTATCTAACAATTTGTCTCCTGATACCTCAACTCAGGTTTTTTGTCAACAGATCTGACGCCAGCTCTCTCTTTTCCCTAAATATAGAATCTGTGTTGGGACACTTCAAACTGGGTTCAATACCGATCCAGCGTATTGGATCAGTGCATCACACCCTAACATAAACTGACGGAAACTATGACTATCAACCACTAAATCATGACCTCACAGGAGAGCATTACAAAGTCACATGAGTGGAAACAACCCATTGTGTTAAATGGAAAGTACATTTTCTGCATTATTCCAGTTTAGCTGTTGCCCTTTAACACTCAACCACGGCTGAAAATTAACTTTTTTATCAAAGAGCCTAGTCTACTCAATAGATTACCATTGTTATTTTGACTGGTGTGTGAAGCAAATTTAGCAGCCACGTGCATGTTTTACCAGTATTTAGCTGGTGGCTGGTGCTAATTTCCAACCCTTAGAGTCAGCACTAAAGATGTGCATTCCAAGCAAAAATACTATTTGAAAATCACTGGGTATTATTTGATTATTATTTGAATAATATAACGGTTAATACAAGGGAAATATATATTTTTTAAGATGGGACGAATAGTCGCATTAATTATAATTTTTTTAATAAATAACGACTAATCGAAAAATTGAAAATCATAACTCATCCCTAGTCAGCACCATGAGCTGATATAATTTTTAATATAAAAAGTTTAATCCTGGCACTCGCTAGACAGTTTCGCTTTGCACTGTGGGTGGAAAAAGCTCATAGTGGAGAAAAATGGAAGACCGGCACCCTGCAAGTGCATACCTGCCTGACGTAATGTGGGCGAACCCTGCGCATTAAATAACTAATGAGTCATAGAGAAGAAAGACTGAAAAGAGAGAGGGCAAAGTCTGCATCCGCATGTCACCTAGGAATTCAGTATGTTGGGTTATTAATAAGACATGCAACAACTGTATGGTTTTCATACACGATATGAGGGGTAAAGAGCATTAATGCATTAGTGCTCTCATTAATTTATTATAAGTCTGTTTACTGGTAACTGGATAAGAGCAAGAAAGCAGTCAACAACAGCTAGGCGGGGTGAATGGAGCATTAGACACAGAGGTACTTTGTTAAACAAATATAAATCCTATTTCTGTCCCAGTTCCTCTACGCAAAGCGGTTGGCACTTTGCTCTTTGTGTATATACTGTATGTCCTTAGTATTATCCAGCCAGAGCAGCTATTTAAAACCCACTGGCAGAGCATGTACAGGCCTTCTCTGTAGCTCATGCTATCTTACTTCTGACTCTCCTAGACACACAGCGGTTATGCTCTATCGTATTCATCTCCGATTGCTGATATGAAAAGCTGTAGTTCTCTTTTCCAGCCACCCTGGATGTCTGATCATGTGGCTACACGTGGACTGAAGGCCTGGACTTAACGTGGGAACCTGAATGTGACTGACATCTGACAGCTGGCTGTGCTTGGACTTTCTCACCGGTGCTGTGCAGATACAGTACATAGCTCATGTAAGGTGCTCATGGGTTTGAATATGTGTGAATGGATGTGAAGGCTGGTGATCTCTGGGTAAATTCCTAAATTGTTGTTAGTAGCCGTGACCTCAGGAACAGGATGAGTCAGAGGATGATCAGTCTTAAAAATTGAGTAATGATGACTGTATGTACTCCCAATGTTATGTTTTGCTGTCACTGACGTAGCATGTATTATATATATATATGTGTATTTTAAGCATTTTATCATGTTTGATGTTGTGTGTTTCACCGTTGGAAGAATAAAGTTTATCTTGAACATTGAAGCTAATTCTGTTTCAAATATGTTTTATTAGGAAGCATGTTCATGTCAGTGATACAGACTGCTGTCGGGGTGTGTGTCCTGCCTCATTTCTGATATATATCAACAAAAACAGACAATACTAGGAACTAAGGGCCAACAAAAATGGAGACAAGCAAATACAAAGAACATAAGTAGCAAAGGGATGTAAATATGTCCCTTTTTGTCTGTATAATAGAATAGATAATTGTGTATGCGAATATGTCTAAGTTCATATGTATATGAATGCGCGCTTAGATATAGACATATGTATATACTGTATGTATATATATATCTATATATGAGATTGGTTGTATGTATATGAATATGAACTTATCTCTTGACACTGCACTATTACAACGGGTAGTACTTTTTTTTCTTTTCTTTTTCTTATGTTTCTTTTTTTTTGTTTAAATATGTTGTTGCTGCTGTCTGTGTGTCCCTTTACAAGTATGTGTATGTATTCCTTTAACCTTAAATAATAATAAAAAAAGAACATAAGTAGTTAAAGGAAAAAACCAAAACAAAACAAAACCAGAATAAAACAAAACAAAAAAATAAATAAAACACAGACAACACTTTAAGGCACACAACTCAGGGAAACATTGGCGACATACAGTATAAACATAAACATGTGTAACCCTGACATTGAAGCTAATGCTAAGGTAAACCATGCAACTTGGGAGTTCATAACTAACTAAGTTAGCTCAACTAACATGGCTTAATATCATTATATAAGTCGCTGACAGGTCAGTTAAAGAAGCTAAACAAGCTAGCTGAGTCTGTGTCAGCCCCTCAAGGGAAACTTGGCATGTCTCTCACATGAGTCAGTTGTTATGGTGAGAAAAGCCTAACCCTCATTCATACGACACCTTCTCACACAAAAATATATCTAATACTGTATATGTTCTTAATATGCCCTTGTACAAAGTATTTATTTTTATAATTGTAATATAACTTAAAGTATTTGTAATTGTAATATAAGTAATTGTAATATAACTTAAAGTATTTCCTTTTATAATTGTAATATAACTTAAAGTATTTGTAATTGTAATATAACTAATTGTAATTGTAATATAACTAATTGTAATTGTAATATATAACTAATTGTAATTGTAACATAACTAATTGTAATTGTAATATATAACTAATTGTAATTGTAACATAACTAATTGTAATTGTAATATATAACTAATTGTAATTGAATATAACTAATTGTAATATAACTAATTGTAATATAACTAATTGTAATATAACTAATTGTAATTGTAATATATAACTAATTGTAATATAACTAATTGTAATTGAATATAACTAATTACAATAACTAATTGTAATTGTAACATACTAAATGTAATTGTAATATAACAAAGTATTTGTAATTGTTATTGTAATATAACTAATTGTAATTGAATATAACTGATTGTAATTGTAATATAAGTAATTGTAATATAACTTAAAGTATTTTTACTTTTATAATTGTAATATAACTTATTATTTTAATGGAGCTTTCCCAGCAAAAAGCATTTCACACTATAGTACCTGTATAACTGTATAACCAGCTGGTGACAATAAACATCTTGAATCTTTGAATCTTTGAATCTTGAAAAGCCTCCTAGCATAATTAGCTTGTTAGCATAATTAGCTTGTCGTTAGCTCCCCTGTTAGCCACTAGAAGCTAACACATCTGGGTGCGGCAGTGCCTCTCACTAACTCACGTCGACAGGTAGAGAAAGGTCTCTCTGAGTGTTAATACCACGGTGTATAGTGTAGTTGAGTTGTTAAAGGAGTGTTTTCTAACCTGAGCAGGACCTCCAGGGAGCTCTCGTGTTTGTCCAGCGGCCTCCCCAGCGCGTTCCTGCGGAGCTTGTTGAGCTCCTCCACGGATCGGAGGTACTCGACCTGCTCCTCTCCGGCCGGGTATGTAGCCGTCACAAACTTAGACAGAGGTTTCACCAGATCCACCTCAGACGACTTCTTTAACGGGACTGAAATAAACGTCGCCATTTCGGCCTCGTAGAAGATCAGTAGAAACACAGACGATTAGAGCCGACGAACACAAACAACAGCCGAGAGACTGCCACTTCCTGGTTTCTGACAGGCGCGTCGAATTACGTCATGGGAAACGGCGAGCGGAGAGACGCACTGCGCAGAATCAGACTGGTTCTAATGAGTAATGGACTAGACTGGACTAGGGACAGGGACAGCTGCCTGCACTTTATTGTTGTTTGTTTGTTTGTAAATTTGTATCACTCCTGTTTATATCATTGTTCAAATTAATTGATTGAAATTATTTTGTATTTTAATTTATTTAATTGATGGTAATGAATGTAATTATTGTAAAAATCATCATTTGAATATGCTTTGGCAACATGTACAGTGTTACGTCATGCCAATAAAGCCATTTGAATTGAATTGAATTGACTAGACTGGAAGAAAACAGCTTTATCTGCTCACAGCTACAGTCTTTTATTCCCACGACTCCACACCATGGCTGGATTAATCTTTTAAGGGGCCCAAGTGCAAAAAGGAGCTGGAGGGGCCCCATAAACACCCTGTTCCTCTCCATCTTTGAGTAATGTGTACAGCATCCCTATGCCAGAATATTACATAGATAGATAGATTGATAGATAGTAAATTTATTGATCCCGAGGGAAATTCAAGTTTCCAGCATCACAGTTCCATAGTGCAAAAACATGCTAGTAAAAAGGCAGTAAAAAAGTTAGTAGTGCAAAGTACAAAAAAATATACCAGATAAAAATACAAGGAGATGAAGAAAACTGTTAAAACTGAATATAGTGCAGGGTAACAGCTGTGATACACAACTATTAAAAAGTGCAGAAGAGACTGTTAAAAGTGAGCATAGTGCAGGGTAACTCCAGTAGCTTAGTCTAAAGTGCACTGTGTGCATTATTATCTGTCCTGCAGACCGTCCTCCATTGCATTCCCCCAAGTCAGTATCTGCTAAATACAGACTTGGGGGTGAATAGTTAAGCAAGCAAGTATTTTATTTGTAGTTGTTTATTTGACAGTAAAGGGCCTTTTCTATTGATTAGTGTCAAAAAAGCCCATTAAATCTATTTTGATTCAATGTTGTAAGACTATAAAACATATATTTAATATTGTCTATATTTATTAATGTCTTATTTATTCATTTAAATATGAACACTTTGGATCTCTATAAATATCAACTGTGATATTTAAGGTCTTAAAACTATTTTTGAACTCACTCTTACAGGACCCACACATGAGGCCTTATCATGTCAGTTTATATTGTGTTATAATAGTGCATAATCCTGTATTCCCAAACAGTGTTACATTTTCCAACAATTAATCAAATTACCACAAACCAGCTGCTACACAATGAACCCGGGGCTTTGGGGGCCCAGTAGGAGGCCCGGAGTCCCAGGGCAGTTGCCCCCTTGATAATATATTAATATGCACCGTATAAGCACAACATATGTACAATAAATGTAGTTAAGACTGTTAAACCAGATGGAAAATTAAAAAGGCTTTAACGCAGAAGCAACTGGGTGACCTGTAAAACAGCACATACACTCAATGACACGCCCTTCAAGCGTGAACTACCAGCTGTTTTCGGTCCACCAGGATGCAGATAAACTGCTAGTTTTCTGTCCTGTCTGATAATTGATTGCAACAGGTGTATTCACGCTTCACCCCAGATGTGATTCAGTCAGTCTGACACAATTGCTGGGGTGAAAATTAGCCTGATTCTGGGTCCCAAACATCTGCTTTGGGAGAGGCCTTGGCAGGTGTTTTTGTGCTCTCAATCTGCTCAACAGACTGAGTCACTGTGCTGTCATCTAATTGTCCTGCAACAAAAGGCCACTGTTTTGCACTTTTGATTTCATGCAATACCGCACAACAGATTAATTATATTATTATATTTATGCCTTATGGCAAGTCCGAATATGATTTCCCTGCATAACAAATTAATGATTTTATGGATCATTAAAACAAAAAATAGGTAATTTAGATTCATGACTGCTCCAAAAGGTGTACGAACAAGTTTATCTGGATTCCTTTAAATAAAAAATTATCATTAAAGGGGCAATCAGAGTACTACTGAGCCTGTGGAAACAGTGGTATAATGTCCTGTGTGTCTTTGAAAGACCTCTAACATAACATATAACAGAAAGCCTACTTTACCATATGGATATATGCAGTTTGAAAGGCAGATATGGGTCTAACGCAAAGATACTAAATTACAGAGGTACAACAATCATGCCCTTTTATCAATTTCTATGTCCTTTAGAGTCAAACCTACGCTACAGTTCAAAGTAAGGAAATATAATATAGCAGGACACCAGAGAAAGTTATGAAATCATTTATTCCCAGCACGTGGTTGTGTACATCTCCAGCATACGATACTGTGCACATGAGAAGCATCATCATTGACATTAGGCTGTACATGAACAGTGGTCACCTCTCCTGCTCACACTCTCTCACACACACTCAGTCTCACACGGACAAACAAGACGACTGGTCAGGCCTTCAGGGGGATCGAAACTGCTCACCAGAGTTTTTGCCTGACTTGGTATCACATCCGCTCTGTTACTGAGCACAGTTCACTGTGCTGTGGTACTCATTGTGTCCTTGTAAACACCACAAGAGCTACAGTCCTGGCTCTGGCGCACGGTGAGACAAAAACACAGATGCTTTTTTTAGTCTCGACATTCTTCTTTTTTTTTTGTTCTCCTTCTTATAGGCGGGTAAGAAAAGGGTGTGGCTGTAAGACTACCGACTACACATCGAGCTTGAGTTTTGTGATTTCTCAGTGCAGACTTGGTCTCTAACAAATGGAAAAACAAGGACTCGACAAATCAATCCCTCCCTCCCTCATTTCCCCATCTTCCACATGCTCTTTACTAAACAGCAAGCTAAACACAGTTTCATCAAACCAACAGGAAAAAGTTTATGACAACTACTGACTGACATAATTAAGTTTTCTTTGCAAGAATGAAAAATGATACACATGCACACACTCACACACATTCTGACACTTATAGGCGTGCAAACTGTATGCACTCGCAACACTGCCAGACACTGTGTACCAAAATTAAAAGGGGGGGAGGGGGTCAACTAAACCAGCGGCGACTCCGAGGACCTGTGTGAGATTTCCCGTCACTTTTCAAAAAGGGCACGTCCTGTACTTCCTGTGTTCGGCTACATTAAAAACACAAGATTTTGAAGATGGATGTGGCGCTGGGTTTCTACCAGCCTGCTGTGTGATGGGTTGTTTCTTGCAGAGCAGATCCTGGAATGGAGGGTTTATTACTATGTACATGCAGCGCACAAGCAACTCCACTAGATGAGGGTTTAATTCGCCATCTGATCATTTCTATAAATGCTTCTAATGACCAAGATGTACAGAGCCAATGAGGCTTTTCCTAAAAAAAAAAAAAAAAATGCCTATCAATCTGAAACCCGTTTGGTCCACATTATAGAAGGTTTTTTGGATAGGCGTTAATGCTCTGCATGTCAGTCTTCTACGGAGGTTCGCTCCTCATTTTCTACATATTTATGGCCAAAAATCCCAGAAGGTGTAAACCGCATTCCTCTAAGCCAGTGTTTCAAAGTCCGCACAGAAAGCAGAGGAGTCAACGACGAGGTGCATGTGCACTGTGTTTGTGAAAGTGAGGAAAAAGATCGAGCAAAAAAATGGCACCAGAAACAAGTAAATTCAATGAGAGCAATAGAAAGAGCTGATCCATAAATAAAGCATCAACTTAAAAAAAACAGTAAAAGCGCAAACAGGACGTACGTGAAGAGAGTTGAGCTGAGTGTGATCAGAAAGAGAGATATGGCTGGAAGTCTAAAGTCACATAGAATGACTCTATGTGACAAGAGTTAATGAAATCAGTCCACCTGACAAAGTCCAAGAAAAAAAAAAAATAACGTTGGTGTCAACATCCACAAATGACGCCACTTCCACAAATTTTAGCCTGGATATTTCAAGGGTTACCAAGCTCAGCTGATCAATAAATGGATTATTAAGACAACCCCGTCAAGAGTGTTAAACAAGCAGAGTAAATTCTGGGTTTCTCATTGAAGCAGGTTAGTATGTTGAGATCGCATGCTGTTCAGCGGTACAGGTTATCAAATACTGGCCTAGTGCTGGTTGTGTAAGAAGGGCAACGAGCAATAAGGAAACTCTGCTTTCTTTGCTTCTCCCGCCGGCCAGAGCGCCACTCCCCCCTCTCTCCTGGAGCAACCCTACCCCCTTATCCCGCAGAAACCATATAAAAAAAGACAAAAAATAAAATAATAAAATCAAAATACATACATCATTATCTTTCCCCTAACCCCATATCCCCCCCAGTCTCTCCTCTTTCAACTAAACCTCTCCATTAATAGTGTTTTCAATATGAAACAGTGGACACACCCATGTCAGATTCTAACATTTACATGGCTTTAGCGCAGTCTGACTGCTTCCCATCGAGCGATCGTTTAGAGAGAGCGGGAGGAAGTGCGAGGAAAGAGTAGAGGCAGGCGGAGAGGGACAGAGGGAGGCTTCTGCTCCAAAACAGAGGGTGGAGTATTAGTGATGCCATCTGTCCTCCTCACTACTTCAGGATTAGATGGAGTCCTTCACCCAGTTCATCTGGAGAGGAAAGAAGAGGCACATTGTCAAACAAGGGATCTAGTGAGCCTTGTTTCAGGCCAAATTACAACGCAAGAGACTGAAGGCTACTGATGCATTGTGAGCTCACCTTTGACAGTGCTGATCAAAAAACAGCTCTCGTCGGGCAAGTTGTAAACCATCTAGAAGAGACAAAAAAAAGACAGTGAAATGTGGCTTAAATCAAATGTCTCTGTCAACTCATTAATAAATAGAGGGTTCTTGGTACTTTAGTGGTGACTGACAGGAGAGGTGGTCATAAAAGCAGGAGTGATACAGTACTGTGTGTGTGTGTGAGAGAATGTAAATCACATGCAAATAAGTGACAGTTGTTGTTCCTGGTCAGATAGCACAGAAATTAGTGACGCACATCTTATTCCTTCTTCTGTTACAGGATGAGTCTCAATCCCAGTGCTGCTATTTATTCTTGCCCCATCCACCAATATTGATATATATATTTCTGAAGCACGTAGGGAGAGAGGATGGACCTGCCGATCTATGTGGGCTCATGAGATTTTGTGGGCGAGGAAACCTCTTGGCTGTATGATTGTTCGGTTCATATACAGAGTCAGATCAACTTTATTATCCAACACGGGAAAATGTGTTTGGTCCACCATAAATGTAGGCCTACTCATAATAATAATAAACACATTTGATCACATCTTTGTGGTAGGCTATTTGTCCTGTCCCTCCTCCACTGTGATCGAATAGCTGGGTAAAAATTTAAAGGTGAAGAGAGTCGTGTTTTACTCAAAGTTGAACATTGTTAAATTTTATGCGACCTGAAAGAAATGCCAAATGTGCAGCGCTCAGCACAGAATAGACGCTCAGCACCTCTGCTGGCATTTTTACCAGCAGTGTAAATACTCAGATCTCCCATTGAAAAGTGTTAAAAAAAAATACATGCTGGCCTCAGGAAAACAAAAAACTTTGATGACATCAGTGGTTTGGATAAGAGGATTTAGACAACATTCACAGGAAGTGCAGTAAAGTTAAAATGAAAAAGAGAAAGGTCTTAAACCCATCGTATTATAATATATGCATATGCATGACACAACCCGGTCTCCCGCTAAATTACAGTCCCATACAACTAAACTGCAGTGGCGTATTACGGCTGCAGTTTGAAACAGTTTTTAACATGTGGTTAACGTCGAAATTGAAGCAAAACAAAACAAAAAACGCAACACTATTAAATTAGGTATAAGAAACAAAACTACTGTTTAATAAAAAAAACATCATGGTTTGGCTTAAAATGACACATGACAAAATACGCTCCCTTCCCAACGTAATTGAAAATGCAGACCAGTTGTAGGGGAATGTAATTTTTAGGAGGCGGCTGCATTACGTCTAAGTTAAAAAAAAACAAAGTACCATCTACTTGGCACACATGCTCATCATTTTGCAGATGCTATACATTTATAACAGCAGCACGAAATGTATCTCAAAAGCTGAGCAAGCAAAGTGTTGATAAGTATCCATGGGGATGGTTTGAGAGTTTTGAGTGTATCCCCCCATTTACCTTTTTAATTATAACACCCCTCTTAATAAAGAGCCCTCCACAGATGAGAGTGTGATACTCCAAATGTTAAAGTGCTAGTGGAGAGGATCAGTTTGTGTGTGTGTTTGTGTGTTGTGTACCTGGTCACTGAGCAGGATGTGTATGCCTGTAGGACCCTGTCTGTACACCTGGTTGATGGTTCCCAGTGGAAGGTTGCACACACACGCCATCTTGCGGATCAGTTCTGCAGCTGTGAGGTCCTCTAGGTACAGAGCATGATACACTACACAGAAACAGACCAGACAAGCTGTTAATATTCACACATGGCATTACTCCACGGAATAATATGTTACACTGCTGTCAATTAGCGCTGCAACTAATGATTATTTTCATTGTCGATTAATCTGTTCATTATTTTCTTGATTAATCCATTAGTTGTTTGCTCTATAAAATGGTGAAAAATGTCCATCAGTGTTCCCCAAAGCCCAAGATGACGTCCTAAAATGTCTTGCTTTGTCCACAACTCAAAGACATTCAGTTTAATGTCACAGAGGAGTAAAGAAACCAGAAAGTATTCACATTTAAGAAGCTGGAATCAGAGAATTATGACTTTTTTTTCCTTAAAAAATTACTCAAACTTTATTATTATTTTAATACTTGACAACTAATCAATTAATCTTTGCAGCTCTACTGTCAAACTCAGAACTTGTTTACCGTGTAAACTAGAGGAAATGCTGTGTTCTCCATTTTCATTGGTGGCGTGTCTCTCCAGCAGGGGGCTCTCCTGTTGGGACTCCTGACAGACGTACACTGTCAACCTGGGACGCACTGACCTACACACAAACACCAGAATTAATGCAGTGAAACACACTGGCACCTTCATAGCGCTCACACAGCTGTACACAACCACAAAAAAAATGACACAAACACTTTGTAACACACCTGGATTTAAGTGCATTGAAGAGTCTGATTCCATCTGCTGGCCCACAAATCTGGACCAGGTCGTCCCGGGTTAGCTTCAACAAATCAGAACCTAAGGAACAAGTCAGAGGACCGGTCACTTGTACTGCAGAGTTTACAACATTACATCCACGTTTTAGCGTGTTTGACAGGGTGTGTGTGTACCTGAGAAGTGAGAGAAGAGCCGTGTGTAGGAGTTGAAGCGGTTTTTCAGCAGCCACTTCTGTGCGTCCTGTATGGACGCCGTGGGGCTCAACTGCTGCAGAGGACGACAAGAGACGCACGCAGGGCGTCAACACACTTCCACTCCTGGATCTCAGTTTCCACACTAACTCAGTTCCACTGAGGAATCACACAGTACGGCAGTGGTTCCCAACCTTTTTCCTTAAGGGACCCCTTTTCTATCATTGGCTGACAAAGTGATATGTTTTATGGAAATTTCATATTATAGTCAATCCATAACAACAGTAGTACAGAACAACTGATAAACTGTACAATTAACCTGAATAGTGAACACAGTAACTACAGGACGTTTGTGTAAAAAGAGCAATTTGAATGCATTTTAAGCAGATTGATGGAATATTGCATCAGAGGTGAGTTTAATACTATTAATACAATTCTCTGTCTGTATTATGTATTTCTTAAAAATTTTGACAATCATAAATAATTAATACGCTCCTTTTTTTTGATAAATTCAGTGATTAGCCATTGTTCTATCAGCTCTTTGGATATTTTAAATGCATACTTTTCTAATGCAGAATGAAGCTGTTTAGCAGAGAGGGAAGGCTCTGTGAATATATGTGCTTCACGTGCCCTTATCCTGATATTTATTTGTAAAGTTTGTATCTTAAATAATAATTCAAACTTGAAAATAACAATTTCATGTAGTTTTCTTCACAGAAATTAATTAAATGTTGAGATATAGGCCAACTGTATATATTTTTTAAAAAGTTGTCTTATACCCCTTAAATCTTGAAGGACTTGCGTCCCCCCGTGAAGCTTTGACAACCCCTAATGGTGGTCGGGACCCCCAGGTTGGGAACCAGTGCAATAAGGTACAGTTGGTTAATGTAACTAGGGATGTAGGAAGTGATGCGTTTCTTTTGTCACTCATCTACCAGTTGTTTTCTATCATTGGTTAAGTATTTAAAATGTCAAAAACAACATCCGTGCTTCTCCTCCTGTCTAACATGTCTAAAGGTCTACAAGGGAAAAAAAAACATTTATTCATTTACCTTTTCCACCATTTCGTACAGGTGAGAAGAGTGGAGACTGATCTCCGAGTTTCCATGGCTACCAGGGTCTGCCTGGTGATTGGGTGAGGACGAGTCACTGGAATGCAAGAGACGACAATTAAGAGAGGGGGAGACCAACACAGTTAAAAGGTAGACTTGCCGCGGTAGTCAGTGTTACACGGTGGTCGGGCACACAACGATTACATTACGTATCCACCACACCCACCGCCGTTTTGCTTTTTTTAATAGAAATTAAACCCATTTAGTTCATTTTGGCGTATCAGCGGTGTGTTATCAGTACATAGTCGGACGACGGACGCTACAAACTGAATGTGTCTGCTCTGTACAGAGTCTGAGCACAGAGTAACAGGTGTCATATTTCACACACGGGATGAGAGAGAGTTGACGGACAAGACGATGACGGAGGATGTGGTGTCGAAGTGAAAAGCAAAAGCGCCTGTTTGGCAATAGTACGGATTTAAACCCAATGCTATAAGGGAACCATAACATTAATGAGGCAATCGCCGTGCGGAGGACGGAGCGGTCACAGCCGGTGTGCACGACGGCGCAGCAGCTCCTGGTGGAAACCTGCAGCCTCGCTAGCGAAAGCTGGACCGGAGAGGTCAGACACACAGCCACCCGACGGTGAAGATTAAAGTAAGCGCTCTACATATATAGAGCGCCGTCTTTTCTTGTAAAATGCCTGGTGTAATTGGTAACACCTGTGTTGTCACAAGTATATTAACCGGTGGGAAAATGTCCTCACCGTGACATCCCTATTAAAAGTTCACACACACACAGTTACCTGTCCGGTACTGAGGAGGTTGTGTAGGTGGACAGCGGGGTGGAGGTGAAGGAGGGAGTAGCTGCCTGGTTGGGGCTGACGTAGGCGTTGTCTGGCCACGGGGAACACTGAGAAGAGACACATGTATATAAACACACAATCAACCAGACATACTGGGTTAATAAACACTGTAGACCAACTCCAAATATCCCAAAAGAAAAAGCATAAAGGTTGAAGAAAAGTCAAGGGTGGATTGGGGAATTTAGCTATGCACCGTCTCCACCCCCCCCAATGTCAGATACATTAAAACATCTCCTTGTCCGTGTCTACAGAGGGGGGGGGTCAGACTGTGAATGGAGTGATGGGGAGGAGGAGTGGAGGAGAGGCGAGCAGGGTGCTTACACTGCCTCTCTTGGCCAAGGAGTCGCCACAGTCAGCGGGAAGTGTTCGCTTGCTGGACTTTTTCAGCTCGTGGTCACCCGCATCCTCTATGATGGGTTCGAGCCTCGTCTACATACAGACACACAGCAGAGGTTAGCCAGCCAGCCAGCGACCAACACACAAACACAACCAATAACCTGAGGGCAGTCTTACGCTGGCATATAAGTGTAGATAAAATTACTGTTTTTTTCCCCCACAATAAAAGCCATGATAAAACCTCTGCAACACAGAAAACATTGTAATATATACTTAATGATTAAGACCTTTAAAAGGGATAGTTTGGGTATTTTGAAGTGGGGTTGTATGAGGTACTTATCAATAGTCTTTCTTGTCTAGTCTTACAGTAGTATTACCTTCTGTAGATGACAGTCGGCACGCCCCCCAGTTTGGAGAAACAGACAGGAGTTAACGCACAGAAGCAAAGCAATGTAGTGCTGTGGACGGGGCCGGCAGCCAAATGTTTTTTTAGCCACATAAAAAAAATCTATATCAGTTTAAGTGTATGCTATATTTAGAATATTTTCAGCAGTTTAGCTTGCTGTCAGACAGCTATACAGTCTATGTTTCCGACGGGGAACTGAAGCCGTTATCTATGCTCTCATCAAAGCAACCAGACTCCATTGAAAAAAAATGTTTTAAACCACAGAACACAGGCGTTGCTGGTCTGCGAAGCCTCGATCGGTTAGTTTGTTTGTGTTATTATGTGACTTTGGTTAGTTTGGATTCACCAAAGTCACACAAAAACACAAAGAAACTAAGCGATAGAGTCTGGTGGCTTTGAGGAGAGCATAGATAGATACAACTGCTTCAGTTCTCCATCAAAAAGGGCTGTCTGACAACACGGTGAAGTGGTGAAAATATTCTAAACACAGCGTTCACTTAAACTGATATTGTTTTTTTTTTTTTTTAGGTGAGCCTTTCTTTAAGGTGGATAAAATACGTTTTTGCTGTCGGCCCCGTCCACAGCAGTACATTGCTTATGTTCCGTGCGGTAACTCCCATCAACTCACCATTTCAAAAACACCCACACTATTCCTTTAACAGCCCAATCAATGGAGCAGTGTTTTTGACAATTTTAGCATTTTCCTCTGTGTTATTATTGTGGACGAGGGCTACCTCATCTAACCTTTGCTAACATCATACAAAATGAATGTAGTTTTGTGAAATAAAACATTAGCGTTCTTGGAAAAAAGAGCAGAGTGTCTATTGTTTAGACTGTCCTCTACAAACTTGATCATGACACACATCAGGTAGCTTGCCAACTCAGCTAAACTATTTACATTACTTGGGGAAACCCCGACACTCAACATTACTGCCAGCCACTTTCCAAAACATACCAGACACTATACCGTCTTCCAAACCCCAATTTGTTTCAGTTCATGTTACTACAGCATTAAATACCTGGTTGAGACAGATAATCCATCACACCTGTCACATTGACTGTTGTGTCAGGTTGTATCACCATCATCACCACAGTTTGGTGCACTGCAGTTCAAGAGCAGATTGCTGTGGTGGTTTATTGATGTTCCTATGAGAAGCTTCGCCATCTAACGTCAGCAACGGCATTTTAATTCAAGAGCTAAATGTTGTAGAGGAAAACAATAGGCCCTTTTCACAGCAGCTATTTTGACATTTCATTGCAGAGTAAACACAGGTGCAATTGATAACATTAATTATGGCCCAGTTCCATTTGGGTGGGTCAAGGCCCTGATATTGTGCATGCTGGCTCACCGAAATGGCACTTCCACCTGTGTTTACACTGCTATGACATGTCAAAATGGCTGCTGTTAAAAGGGCCTTCGCCCTTAAGAATGGCAAAGGAATTTAAGGTATCATGTGAATTTGGTAGCTTCTTGCATTTAAATGACTGCTGTTTGGTAGTTTTTTTAGGTAGTTTTTTTCTCACTGGATTAATCCAATAATTGGTTGGCAGAAAATTAATTGTCAACAATCGTGACAATAGATTATCATCAGTTAGTATTTATCAGGCAAAAATGCCAAAACAATGATATAGTATATCATCAAAATGATGATATAACAATGTCTATCGTATATATTTTTCTATATCGTTTTTATCACGACATAGGTTAGACCTATATTTAATTATTTTTTTCTCTATAATTTCACTTAAAACTAATGTTCAATTTGCACTCAAGTTCTTAAATAAGAAAATACTCAGTACTTCATTCGTCAAGTATTTAATTCACACAGGAGTGTACAAAATAGGCTTTACCATGTAGTTATTTCATATAGACCATCTATTCCTTGATATACCAGAAAACCTGCTATATCGTGATATATATTGTTACTGAGATATGAAATGACCTATATCGCGGTAAAAGATTTAGTCCATATTGCCCAATATGTGACGATTTACTGCTTTTCTCTGTTTTATATCATTGTAAATTGAATATATTTGGAGTTTTTGACAGACGAAACAAGCAATTTGAAGACGTCACTTTGAGCTCTGATGAAATAATTGTTAGTCGCAGCCGTATAATGGATGGTATAAAAAAAAAACGTTCAGAAATCTAAAGCATTCAAACATGTTTGAGAAAATGGTTGGCAGTAATGTAGTAGAGCACCAGTATGGCCTTAAAGCTTTGATTTACTTGGGTGCGTAGAGTTTAACGTGGATAACCCCCCAAAATGAAAACTGGATGCTTGCTAGTACTTTAGCCTAGCTTGTGCTAAAGCCACGTATTTGTACTGCATACTGACCTCTGACAGGATAGTGGTATCATAAGAAGGCTGGTACTTTTCCTTCTCTTGAGGTGTGCGTTTCTCCATCTTTTCCCTGTCCGTCTTTTGCTTACGGTCCGCCCCCTTTGGCTAAACAGGAAGCAGAGAAGAAGAGACCGGGAAAAAAAAGGAAGACGGGTTTAATTTGCAGAGAGGGACCGACGCGTGAGGTGGTGTAAAAACGTCCCGCTATGAGAGAATGAGTGTGCACCTTAAAGACTTTGATTTGGCAGGAGGCAGAGTGGAGGTGCTCTGTGTACTCCCCACTGTCTCCCTGGGCGAACGTGTCGAACTGGATCCTGAAGGGGACGCCCTTCTCTCCGCCGTGCTTCCTGGGAGTGAACTCTGTGCTGATGCAGTGCACCTACAGACAGCGGGAAGACACGAGTACGAGTGTGATGAAAATGTGTGTTTAATGTGGAAATTCAGTGGCATGCACAACAGATGGCACAAAAGAGAGCTGAAGTGTGTGTGTGTGTGTGTGTGTGTGTGTGTGTGTGTGTGTGTGTGTGTGTGTTACCTGCACAAAAACAGAACTTCTTTTGTTTAAGTCCCACAGGAACTCTGCAGCGTTGAGCTGGGAGAGGTGAGTCTTCGGCTCCACTATGCCCACTGACATGGGGATATCTGTCTCACACACACACGCACACACAGATATTTGAACTCCGAATCACACACATGGGACGGTTTAAGTAAACATTTCTCGCCAGGCTTCATTACCGATGTCAAGGAGACGGTCGCCAGGACGATTCCACTTCCAGCCCTCCAGCTGCTGGTGCTCTGTGTACTGCAGCCGGCGGTCATGAAACACCACACGCACTATGCTCTGCACACACACACCATGTTAGGTAAGAAGTGTATTTGACGTAAGAAGTAAAAGTTCCTTTCCAGCTGTGAGGATCCTCTCACCTTCACCATCTTGTTGTTGAGCTCCGGTAACTCTTCCTGCTTCCTGTTGTCCAACATACGCACCTCGTAAGACTGGCCTGAGAGAGAGAGAGAGAGAGAGACAGAGAGACAGAGAGAGAGAGAGAGAGAGAAAAAGAGAGATCAATCCACTAAAATCTACCTCGGAAAACCTTTTAAGCGAGAAATAGGCTATGCCACAGCTGGATCTTGTTGCATTTTAGACCTGGATCGCCCAGTTTAACAGCTTGGTCCATGTTTTGTGAGCCGGACGTGTCGTGCTGGACGGGCTGTTGACTGTTCCCCGCCTATTCTTTCAAGAGCATCAGCCAATGAGGAAACTCCAACAATCGGCCGACCAATCGTGTAACTTCATCACTAAGTCACTCACTCAGCCAAAAACATGATGAGAGGTGCGAAAAATGAGAGCTACTAAAAACAAACAGTGGAGTGAATGCAACTATTCCCTGTCCTTTAACCGTCTCCACCTCAAAGAGGATGTCTTTTTGTTTGTTTTGTAATGTAAGCTAAGTCCATTCTATGTTTTTATAGCTCATTATATGGTTTCACATTGTCTGATTATAAAAGACTTAACAAGCATCATTTTCGTGGCAGACTTTATTTATAAAGCAGAGCTTGAGACAGAGCTCTAGGTTTCCAGTGTAATGTTTTACATTTTACACTGTGTGATTTGGAGTTGAATCTGCCCTTTTCATGGAAGTTGTCACAGGTGTAAATGGTGAAATTAGTGATGGCTGAATTCCATTAGCTGCTTTGATTTCAGGGTCCTGATATCGTGCGTGCTGGCTCACTCTCACTGTCACACTTGAATAGAGCAGAGCCATTGTTCGTGTTATTAGTAACAACTGTGCTTTTCCAGCTATGAGAAGTCAAAATGGTTGCTGTGAGAAAGGCCTATCGGAGAGAAATGTGGCTCGGAAATCTTTGGTTTTGGATTGTCAGCATTTCATGTTGTCCTCTTTTCCCACGCCTTGACGAGCTTCACAGCCTCCTCCTCCTCCTCCTCCTCCTCCTTTTCTGAGTTTTTTTGATGCATAGAAGTGCCACCACTATGGCCGAACCTTGTTTATTGTTTTACTCTGTTTTCAAAATATGGGAGTGGTGCAGATGGATGACGCAAGTTGATGCCATACCACTGCTTGCATTGGTTTTATCTTCATTCACATTCTAGAGCTGCAGGTATTCATCCCACCATCTGACAGCGCTATATTTGGTGTCCACGTACTGTAGGTCGGGCACTTGTATGTGCATGACACAAAAAACTAGAGCTGCAACGATTGATCGAATAGAACTATTAAATTAATCACCAACTATTTTGATAATTGATTAACTGGTTTGAGTATTTTTTTAAGGAAAAAAAAGGTCAAAGTTCTGATTTGGTTTTCAAGTGAACGCATCCCATCAGAGGTATTTTAACCAGGTTCACACCATCTCAATAAGGCTCAACAGTAAATATTGGCATCCCAGAATGGCTCCCCTCTCTATCAGACCTACAAAACACAGTACAGTTAGCCCAGAACATGCTAACTGATTATTTTCCAGTAAAGTGAATTGGCAAGTAAATCTCTATTTGTGCCATGAAGCAGTGTAGCGGAGTCAAACTGGTGGTGCGTCACATTAAAGTCCTGAGTAGCAGCCAGAAGAGGCTGCCATTCGCATCAGCAACGGTTTTACTTTACAGTAATTATACTAATGTGCAATAAATGAATGTGGGAATTATTTATTAATGTTAAATGATAGGTGCGTGGCATCAGAGCACAAAGAAGTGGACTGTGTATGTACAAACCACCTTAGCGACCGTAGCAAAGTAGAAAAATATAAATCATATTTTACAAAAAAAAACTGAGGCAAAGTAAAATAAAAACTTTGTTCTTGAGTGCATGTACTGTGTGTCTCACCTTGGTTCAGGTATGTGAGCGTCTCGTCGTGCAGCTTGACTGCAGGCGAGGTGGCGGCGCACAGCACATACTGGAATGGGGGGTTTTTGGTCTCGCTTTCAGGAGGAAGGCTGGAGTCCTCCTGCTTGAATATGGGCAGAGCCAGCACATCGCTGAGAGAGAGAGAGAGAGAAGAAACACAAAGAGAAAGTCAGCATGGATGTGATGCAGAAAGGATATGCGAGAAGAAAACCATCATGAAAGAACAGCAATATTATTATTTTCTTTTTCTACTAAAAGATTCTTATTGAATCTCCAACACCATCCTGATGGCAACAAATTCACTGTGACCTCCCTTAAAGCAAAGCCTGCCTTTATTCCTCCACTTTGCAGTTATCTCCAAAAAACACACTTTGTGCCATTTAAACTGTTGCACGCTCCACTTTTTGGCAAGACAATATTTTACCTCCTCATAGTGTGGAATTATTAAATGGATCGGCTTATTTTAGAAGGAGTGATGAGGGCTCTCCATCGATCAAATGGCTCTCTCTCATTATGTATGCATGAAGCCGCGGCAGGATAAATGAACAAAAACACCCCGAGATAGCCTGAGCTGCTGACACACACTATCTCTCACACTTGGCAGCCACTCTAGACAACCAACCCGTCCTCAGCTCACCCTGACAAATGCTGCAAGAGTGTCAACCGGTGCACGGTGAACAGGAGCGTGTGCGTAAATATCAGTGGCTCTGCAGAAAAGGAGTCCTATACATGCAAACAAATGCCGATCATGGCGTCTCATTACCTGGGAAACTTTTTGGCAAGTCATGATGCTGCTCTAAACCCGAGCCAAACTTTTTTTTTTTGACAATTTCAAGATATTCCTGCAGCACCTTCAAATCTGCTGGATTTATTCAGTCTCAAACCACATCTCTCTTTCTGAATCACTTGCTGCTGTGTTTTCTCTGTGGAGCGGGTGCCCACACAGAGCCAATCTGGGTGCCACTGCCCTGTTAATCCCCGCTGCCCAGGAAAACTACATCTGCTTCCTGAAATCTGAGGCGCTGGTTCCACTGAAACATTCTGTTCCTACCAGCTGCTGACTCCAAACATGCCCCGCAAGCAACCCACCCCGACACCACAGATAGCGCTGCTCCTCGAGCCACTGGAGCCACTGACACCACGCTCTCTGTTTTCACTAATTCACTTAACGTGCAACCTATCGCTTCAGTATTGGTAAACTTGCAGCCCCTCATAAGAGACTGACCCACACTTATGTCACGCTCAGATAAATATGCGCTAAAAGCAGATGGACGAGGAGGCAGCTGATAAGACACATGCAAGTCCTGGGAGCTTAAATGTCAACACCTCCCATAACCTGCCTATTACACAATTCAGTGCACTCATACCAAGAGTTACTAATTGAACAGGTGGTTTACAACAATACCCCCATGTGATGCAAACGCATTCCTTCTTAAACCATTTAAGAAAGGCAGACACAAAAACATATCCATCCTCCACAGACACAACCAGTAGTGCTGATTTACTCAGTCATAAGATGGAATCACCTGAGTGACCAGAAACTTGTGGCATGGCATCACAAGTAACATGAGAGGGCTGTATGTTTTCCATTTGGGGATAGTGGCAAAGATTGTGTGTGGCTACTAGAGCTGGTTATCATGTGAAAACTTTAGATTAGATTGTGTTCCAATAAAATACCTGTTCTGTCAATAGTGACACCAAAACAACCCTTTTCCAATACCGTAGTTTGGCTAACATAAACAAGTTTTTTTTTAAATAAAAATATAAAAAATGCAATGACAACTGGACAGACTGTTGCTGAGGAAGGTTGTGTGATTTGATCAAAAGCCGCAACTTATTAATGAACCTTGTGGGGAGTTTGTTTTGTTCAATGTTGAGGAATCCAACCAACAACTCTTGTGGTATTGTGTCAATGTGTCACGAGTTGGCATTATATGCCTGGTCAGATTGTTAGGTTTGTTTACTTATTCTTTGACCAGACATTTCCACATATAAAAATCAGGAAATGTTTCTAATTTCAGATGATATTTTTAGGGAAAGATCCTTATTTAACACTGATGCATTATGCAGTTTAGCATATTTTGTTAGAAGGTAGGGAAAGCCAACAGTGCTGAAGCAATCTAACTGAACTTTGACAATCATGGATTATCAGGTCAGAAACGCCTGTTGTCTCTTACATCATCACTGTAGCAGGAAGTCATTGAAGAACAATCTACAATATTACTTCCAATAAAAAGGATGGCCAGGTGCTTCTTAAGCTGCATGCGAGAGGTAAGAAGTGCTGAAGCTTCTGTCACTTTCAACTCTTTTAGGAGCTTTCCTAATCAAAAACACTAAAATCAGACCCATCACCTTGCACATGATATTACAACCTTTTGTTTGCACACACCACTGGTCTTTAGAAACAAAGTCATAGGCCTGTTTGACCAGACATATTTATATAGAAAAATCAGGAAACGTTTCTAATTTCAGATGATATTTTTAGGTAAAAGTTCCTTCCTCAACACTGATGCGTTATGCAGTTTGGCATATTTCGTTAGAAGTTAGGGAAAGCCAACAGTGCTGAAGCAATCTAACTGAGTTTTGGTAATTATGGATTATCAGTCAGAAACACTATTGTCTTATAAGCTACTACTTAGCTACTTTTGTCTGTATAAGCTTCGGTGAGAAATTGTCGAAGGTATTCAAAGCTTCGCGGAGCAGCAGGCTGACATGTTCTTCTGTCTGTCTGTCTCTATCTCCCCAGTTTCAGTGCTGCTGCTGCATTACTGTGTTGAATAATAATAATAATCATGAATAATGTTGAGGGATTATTCCTTATTTAATGGGCTATTTGGGGATTTATACATTATTATTACATACTTGTATATAAAAAACAAAAAAGCTAAGCATTCAAATAGTGATTTGGAGGTTGTATACCATGGCAACGGTCGCAGCATAGATCATTACTGTAGTAGAAAGTTCAAGAATCGCGACTACCTAGTCTATACTAGACTAGTATCCTGTCCTTAATGAGGATATAGATTTTACATGTTTTCTGTGAGCAATAATAAATATTAAAAATATTATAGATATTTTTCTTTTCTATATAGGCTCCCATGTTTGCTTTACAGCCTCTCTTGCAAAGTAGGAGTTGGTTCATTTATGAAGGACATGAATTACATGTTTCTGTGTTATCTCCTTGACTCCCATTGGTTGTTGATACCATATAGGTGAGGCCACATCCGCCTTGTCTGTTTGTTTGTAAGCCCTGACGAAGACCTACAGTGGTCTAAACATGTTGGCTTTTTAAATGATTTAGCCACTACAATAAAGGCCTTTTAATATATTCTCTTCCTCGTTGCTACTTTTTGGATATTTTGGAGTGCCTGGATTGCCTTCCTGTTTATCCTGTAGTAGAAACTCACTGAAGAAAAACACCTGACCATCCTTTTTATTTTCAAAAAAGGATGATCAGAACACTCTTTTAGAAGCTCATTCAGGGAATCACTGTGACTCTGATGAAGATGTTGGTCGCATCGCGTTGGTCATTTTAAACAATTATTGCCATGTAAAATAAAGGCATTTTAATATTGTTAAAACACTAAAGTGTGCCTTGGATAATTTTTGAGGGAGACTTGCATTTTGTATTTTTTTGAGACCATATTCCACCCATGCAATGAGCCCTTCACAAGACTGAATGAGACCAATACACCTGAAGGATCCAAAGAGCACCTGTATGTGAATACCACAGAGACCCAGCAGCGCTTCTACTCCATTGTCTTCACATTCTTTTAGAAGCTTTCCTAATCAAAAATACTAAAATCAAACCCATCACCCTATACATAATGTTATAACCTCTTTGTTTCCACACACCACAGGTCTTTTAGAAACAAAAGACCTGCTCTGATAACTCTGCCAGTCAATCTGCAGACTATCTCTGTGTTATCTTGATATGTACACAAAGTTTAGGTCTCTTTTTTGGGCAACACACACATATAATCTGAGCAAACTCTTTTAGAGGCTTTCCGAATCAAAAATACTAAAATCAGACCCATCACCTTGTACATAATGCTTTAACCCTTTGTTTCCAAACACACCACAGGTATTCTAGAAACAAAGACCTGCTCTGATAACTCTGCCAGTCTGAGGTATCCAATACAAGGCCCTTTTTCCTGCAGACTTTTCCTCTGTGTTATCCTCATATGTACACAAAGTTTACACAAAGTTTAGGTCTATTTTAGGCAATACACACATAATCTGAGCAAACAGCATGAAGTGACATAATGTCTTTGTCCCTCAACAGTGTAACACGTGTCCTTTCCTTTGCTTTTTGTAGTGGCTTAGGGGGAAATTAATCTTTGTCCCTGATCGTGGCACCCTGCGATGAAATCCCAAAACAAAGAGCAGCCATCAGTACAAAGGGAACAGACATGAGGGGGATGTAAATGTGAACACTTCCAGACAGAGTTGTCCTCTCTCTACTGTGTTATTATGAAGCTGTGGTTGTCCCTCTCCTGGTGTCTCTAACCTCATGCTGTAGGCTCCAGCCCCCAGCTCCTGCCCGATGCCGGACAAGCTGGCATCGAAGTCGTGCACCAGCCCCGACTCTATGGTGGCGTCGTCCATCTTCAGCACCCAGGCCAAAGGCACCAGCTCCTTGTCCTCGGCTTCTACTCGGAGGGCCGCCAGCTTGAATGCAGGTACGAGAGGGTTTGGCTAGCGAGGAAGTGCAGTGTGACACACCAAGAGAAGGGAAAGTTATGCTGCTAGCTTTTAACCCTGCTAGCCGCTCCTTGGCAAGCTGGGCGAAGCAGCGAATCGGTCCACAGAGACTGCATGTGTCGCCATATCTCCAATATATCCACAACTGTCTGGAAGTAATGAGAGTCCACTCAGCTAGCTAATGTTTAGTCGTGACTGAAGCTGCGAGCTGACTGTCAGCATGCTAACGTTAGCTAACTAGCGAGCTAGCTAGCTTTATGAAAGGCAACTTTAAAGCAAGCTAGCTCGTCTCCAGCAGCCTCGTTGTTACTCCAGGTCTTCAAGCAGTCTAGTTAATGTTAGTCCAACAAAATGCAACAAGCAGAAGAAGATGATTTCTTTAGTCCCGCACAGCTGTTGCTACCTAGCAGCCAAGCTACCTAGCAACCAAGCTACCCAGCAACAACTTGCTTCTTGAATCAGCCGTTGAAGCTAAGAGCAGCTCTCTCTCTCTCTCTTTCTCTCCTGTTACCACCTCAACCTCGCTCTCCGCTTCTCATCGCGGTGCTGGAATCACCGCCGAGACTTCTGCAGTCCTTTAACCATCCAGAGTGCAGCGGTTGACACAAAACCAGGCATCAACATGGCTCCTCTCTCTCTCTCTCTCGCTCTCTCTATCTCTCTCAGCGTTACATTACAGACTGTCTGCCTCCGTGAAGCCTGCAGGGGGCTGCTGCCAGGACGACCCGGCAGCCAATCAGAGGGCTGGAGTCTGTGCCCAGCGCAGGGCGATTAGCCAATCAGAGAGGGATATTCTGTGCCCAGCGCAGGGTGATTAGCCAATGAGAGGGCTGTATTCTGTGCCCAGCGTAGGGCGAGTAGCCAATCAGAGGGCTGTATTCTGTGCCAGCGCAGGGGTGACTCAGCCAATCAGAGGCCTCCGAGCTTCCGTCATTGTGTCCGAACTGTACTTGCAGCTCTGCCTCCCAGAAAGAAGTGTAATAATAAATGCAACTAGAAAGTCATGACTGTTGTTTTGTTACGATTGCCCAGAAGTATTTATAGCTATTTATCAATATCCTCCTCACAAACACTAACCAACCTTTTCTTTGGCTTTTGAATGTACTTGAATTGTGATTACTAATTGGCCTTTTATAGTGCTCATTATAACAGTCTTTTACTAAACCATGGATTTTATCTTGGTCTTGGAAATAAATTTGACTTGACTTGACTTGATTATCCATACACTTCCATGCAACACACACGCACACGCACGCACGCACAAACGCACACACACACACTTGTCTTTTTTTTAAATATATTTACTGTATTGTTATTGTTGTTATTATATATATATCTTGTCCTAATTGTTTATCACTATTATGTAGTCATATTATTTCTTTATATTAATCTTGTCTCTAGGTGGAGGCTTCAGATAAGCCCAGTGTTTTTTTTTGCCTCTTCCTGCACTGTATATTATTCATTTATTTATTTTTTGTTATGTTGTATAGTCTTAAATTGTGCAAAATAAATAAACTAACAAACAAAGATGAACACTTTGAGAGCAAAAAAGTGTATATGCAACCTTTCTATGTCATGCACACGACATATCACCAATATAGTTATTGATTAGGATGTTAATGCATGACTATTTTGGTGCTATTTTTTTGCTATAATTGTCAATTTCATTTGAAGGATTTTTAGATGCCAGTGACTGTTTTATAAAAATAACTTTTTTTTAATCATATTTTCTCCATTTCTAAAAACTGCAGCTTTAATGTGCTGTCTGTCCTCAAAAAGTTCAGTTTTAAGATACTTGAGTATTTTATGTTACTCTATACTACTGCAGTACAATTCAGGGAGAAATAACAGCTAGTTATACTTAACAGATTCAATGCAAAACATGATCAGATTATAAAACATGATGCACAAACTGCTGCAACAGTAAATGCATGCTTACACATTAAAGCATGAGTAATAACAATCCAATAATATTTATTAATAATGTAAGACTGTAATTCTGCAAGTACGTTTTGGCCCATTATGTTTGATCTGTCCTTACAACTAAATAAACACTTATTTTATTTCATATAGTTACCGTGTGTAACTGCTGTCATCGTGTCTCTGGACGGGGGCTCGGAAGTTTTCAGTGTAGGACTGCCAGAACAACATCATGTCCAACAAAACAGCTGTCTGTCGCTACTCCTGTCTGTCTGTCTGTCTGTCTGTCTCACTCCAGATAAACACGACCCAGCCTGGTACCGAGGAAGAGGAGGTCCAAACAGGAGGTCATGTCCGTCTCATGTAAGTGCTGAAGAGGAGTTTGCACAACAGAAGTCTTTCGCAGCTGGTCTTGTTGTCTGGTCAATAATTATCCACCGGTCGGACCCTGGACGTGTATTACATGGCTCACGGTCAAGTCTTGTGGGTGGCAAAGTTTTTCAGAGCTATTTTGGCTGCAAGGAGGGGGAAGACCCGCCTCAAGACTTTAATTACTGTCCCTATGTCTGACTTCAGGACATGGATGTCAACACACAATAGACTTTAGGGCATAAAAACTCAGGACAGATCAAACATAATGGGCCAAAATGTACTTGCAGAATTACAATCTTACATTATTAATAGATATTATTGGATTGTTATTACTCATGCTTTAATGTGTAAGCATGCATTTGCTGTTGCAGCAGTTTGTGCATAATGTTTTATAAACTGATCATGTTTTGCATTGAATCTGTTAAGTAGCTAGCTGTTATTTCTCAGGATATTTTGGAGGATTTTTAGATGCCCAAAGAGAGAAAAGTATTCAGTGTTTCACAACAAATAACAAAAATACACATAATTTTGTATAAAAAAGAAGAGTTACTACAGAAAAGGACAGATGTCTTTGTTGCAGTTTTAAGCTTTAACTAATCGTACATGTTTGTCACTATCTCTTGGTTTACGGTACAGCTGGAGATAGTGGCTCTTTAGAAGATATACTGGAGATGGTTTATCACTGATCCTGGGTCAATTAGACAAATAGTTTGCAACCAAAATGATCAGTCTTCAGTGTTGAATTGCAATCAGTAAAGATGTTTTTTTTGGGACTCTTCTCCACTGCAATAATGAAAAGAGACAGCAAGGCTCGTCATGATCTGTACACGTTCTTTATTGTAATGTAAGCACAGCTTTGTAAATGCACGGAGGAAACACAACAGTGAAAACTAGAATGTTACAAGAAGAGGAGGGAAAGAAAGACACGATGAAGAGAAGAGAAGAAGAGATAAGGGTGACGTGACGATTTCGTTTTCAGAGCTGTAAATAATACATTTCTACAAATTTCTCAGCAGAGAAAAAAATAAGTGTGAGAGAGAGAGAGAGAGAGACTACGGCTAGAGCGACAGAGAGAGAAAATAAAAACAAGGATGGGCACAGGTGCGCGTGTGCACCCCCCCAGGGGAACTCTCCTAAATGACACAGTTATTGGATATCCCATTTTAATATCATATATAGATACATATCCACTATGTGATAATAAGCCATGTCCTGTCATACTTCATGTAGTAAGCAGCACGCACACATCTTCCTCCCCGTGTTGCCCAGAAGTGGAGTGATCCGAGATGAGCCGGGAGAAAACGGAGTACACCGTGAATGTTTCTGAAAGGGGTGGACATCGTTCACATTAATTTAAAACCCCAGTCACACTATTCTGACTGTCGATCCAATAAAAACGTTTAAATTTAGTCTCATGCATAGCCAAGCACGTAACACCACCTATACCTCGGGATGTACTGTATTCGCTATGAGCAGGCGTGACCCGCTGTGACTCGTGTTAGTGCTGTGCACGGTTGCTTGGTTGGTTGGTTGGTCGGTCGTACCTTTTAGGCTAATCAGCACCTCTTTGAAAGTGTGTGTATACGTGTGTGTGTGAGCGAGAGAAAAACTCCAAACATTTAAAAACCGCTGCAGTAAAACCTCATGGCGTAAAATAAATCCAAACTATGACACAATGTAAATTTACATTCCTGTCTACCTGGCCCCGGTTACTCGCTCGTTCAAGAAAGACACAAGACGGCTCCATTCGTTCGTCTCAGCCCTGTTCTGTGAACCTTACCCCCTTTTAAAAATGAGAACCATGCAGACGCACCGCTTACTGTTGACATCGAGATGTTATTCAGAGGGGATACTGTAGTGTTCGGGATAGAGGACGGACGTTTCTTCATCCTTGAGTGATTAGTGACAAACCTGGGTGTGACTGGATGTGTGTTATCTGTTGTTGGTGTGTTTAAGGGTTCAGTTCAGTCTGAGATCCTCAGCGATGGTCAGGAGAACTACAACACTCCTCTCTTCTGCACTGCAACTCCCATCTTGCACAGGAAATGTATGAGGACCGTGTGTACCTGTGTGTGTGTGTGTGTGTGTGTGTCACTCTGCTGGCCAGAGTGCAAGCGTAGGTGTGTGGGTGTAAGCAGTTTGCTCCGATGAAAGAGTGTTAGGATGTGTGTTTTTGTTCTCGGTCTGTGTGGGTGTGAGCTCATGAAGGGTTGTTTATGTTTGGTGGGCAGAGTTGCAGTTCTGTGGTTGCCCTGCGGGAGGGCGCTGTATCTCCTATAGGCCCTCAGTCGGGGGTTCACCGCCGCTGGAGCCGGACTGGGCACGCTTGATGTACAGATTCAACAGCTTCAGCTGCGGACAGAAAAACAGACAGAGGATAGATAGATATGTAAATGTATGCAAGGAAGTCATACAAGGTGTATTACTGAGGTGAGAATCGCAAGCCTGTTGGATATTGTTAGAGAAAGATACATTATAAAGAATGGATGGAAGTAAATCAGTGCAAAAATACAACAAAAAGACCACACTGGTCTCCCACTAGAACACAAAAGGTGTTTGCTCCCATTTTTGAATGTGTTCAAAACACAAATGTATCCCAAGATGCCACATTTCAACCTGTCAAGACGCCAAAACTTGGTGTTTTAAGACATGGATGAGAAACTACACATTTTCAGCCAACTGGCTTATGCTAAATTTACATCTAAATCTACGTTTCAAATGCTTATAGGTCAGGTTACCTTGCTGCTGGAGAGTTGGCTGAGGTGCGGTTTGAGGTCCTCTCCGATCACTGCGTAAATGGCCACCAAGCAGAACACACAGGCTTTCCTTACGCTGCTCTCAGAGTTGTCGTAACCCTGTTTAACCAGATAAAATGGATTACAAACCTGCAGGACACTTTAGACAAAACAAAGGAGTCAGAGAAAGTATCCGTGTATGAATGTGTGGATGGTGTGTGAGGACGGGATGTTTCCAAACTTTATGAAATAAATAACAAAAAATAGCCACTCATGGTCAAGCTTCACAAAGATCTAGAATAACTAAGAACCATTGTTTGAACAGTAAGTGAATGCGTCCACCAAAGTGTTTTTTTCCCAGCTGAAACCGCCAGGCGCTCTTCTGAAAACGCTCAGCTGGGAACGCTTGAGAGCGCTTTTTGAGACGCAGCGTTTTTTTCAGGTTTAACGGTTTGATTGCTTCTGATTGCTATGATACGGTAGTAAACATGTCAGCACGAGGTAGAGTGCTCTGGCCCTTGCTCTAGACGGTGATCTATGTGGGTTCATGAGATTTTGTGGGCGAGGAAACATCTCGGTGAGTATGCTTGTTCGGTTCAGATACAGATTCAAATCAACTTTATTATCCCACACGGGGAGAGTCGTTTGGTTCAGACATGAGGAAAAGCTAAATATCACAATATTATACTACACAATAAACAACAACATTTTGTCTGTATGTGTGTTACCTGTATGAGTCCTGGCACGATCTCAGGCAGGAGGCTCATCAGGCCCTCGCGGGGAACCCTCTCCACCACTTTGGTCTGCATCTTGATGGCAGCCAGGTTGATGGGGTAGTCAGCTGACTGGATAATGGGACACAACACCTTGACACACTGGTCTGGGCTGATGGACAACGCCAACATGGCTGCCGTCTCCTCTGCTGCTCGTACCACCTGCAGGACGTAAACATTATCGGTGCTGATGTTCTAAAACAGTAAACTGGGCACAAATCACACTCATTATGTAATCTGATCTATTCATTTGAAATAAATATTAGCATTTGATAATCACGTAGCAGATGAGTACATGTTTTTAATCTCACTTTAATCACTTTGATCATCCATATATAAACTCAAAAACAACTTTCATCTTTTCACGCTCTCTGAAGTCCTCTTGATAAAAATTGGTTTCAAGTGAACTAATTTCTGAGTACCTCCTTGTGGGGGTCTTTGTGAGCCTCCAGGGCCTTCATGATAGTGAGCTCTGCGTAGTTTTTGAACCTCCACGGCTGCTTGCTGAGAATCTCCCTCAGCACCCGCAGAGCCAGCGTTCGGATCACATGCTGGGAGAATTACAAGGATTTTAGAAGTTTAAAAGGGAAAAGAGATTTAGCACGGCGTTATCATAGAAACGAAGCGAGTGTGTGTGTGTACCTCTCTGTCGCCCATCGTTTCCAGCAGGAGCAGCAGGATGGTCTTGAAATGTTCGTCCCACACCTGCAGGGTGTTCTCGCGAATCAGCTTCAGCAGTTCGCACAGCGCCGCCTTCCTCTCCTCAACGCGCTCGTTGTGATTGGACAACTCTTTCAGCAGCTCGGCCACCAGCTCCGATTGGTCCAGGCTGCTGTCTGTTAATAGATAAACAGAAAACACATATGGGGCAATTATCAAATTTATTATATGTTTATATTTTCTTTATATATTTTTTCTGTCACAATGCGTCTGTGTACCGTCTGTGAGGAGCTCAGAGTCGTCCATGCTGGTGTCTTTGCGGTGTTTGAAGGGAGAGTCTGAGAAGTGGTCGCGAGCCCCTCGGGGGCTGGAGGAGAGCAGTGGGGTGTTGAGGAGGGACGTCTTGTTGTCCAGAGCCATGCGGCCTCCGTCCACAAAGTCTGACACTCTGTCTGTCCCGCTGTCCCCCTGCAGAGACGCAATAACAATTGTTAAAGAGGATCCGGCTTTCAGGTCACTTTTTGGCTCATTTGGCCCAAGACCAAATTAAAAAAATCTAACACGTTGTTGGCTTTTATTTCCAACCAACGAAACCAAGAGGTGTCACGGAGGAACAAAAAAAATCAAGCTTTGACTGACATTAACTCATGCTGCAACTTGTGTTCGTTTTCTTAGTTGTCATACAGACCTCACAAAAGGTTAATTGATTCTGAACACTGTTAGTTGAGACTGCAACTTGACCTCATCTGTCAAAAATAATAAAACAGGACAAAAAATGAGGCGTCTTGTCTGAGCTTTTTCTCATCCAAACTGAGGGTTTAGATGACATGATTGATCAGGAACTGCTAAAATACTCAAAGTAGGACAACATCACATCATATCACTGTTTCATCTCCTTTCTGATGTATTAAGTAAAATCTCCTGCACTCATGCTGACGTGCATACGAATTTATCTTGCATATTTATATAGCTTGCCTGAACCAGACCACGACCCAACATTGAGGCAGTCTCAGTCCAGTTGTTAAGTCGGCACCAGAGTTAAAATGACAGCTTTCACAACAGACTAAGGCCCTGTTCAGACATTAACATGCGTCTTGAGTGATCCAATCACAAGTACAGGTGTGAATGCACTCAAATTGCATTGAGATCCGATCGCTCAGACCACATTCAGTCAGAGGTGGTCTGGGCCACATATGGCCACATTCTTCTAGCAGTGTGAACACGAATGTGTCCTAGCCCACAATGAAGGACCGCCTACTCAACTGACCTGTGTGATACTCGAGAAAGGTATTTTATGACGGTAATAAAATAACGACAAATACTTTATTACTCCCACATTGTAAACAGCAGCGTATAACAGCTTCACACTTTCTGTTCTGACCTTTCATGATAAAAAAACCAAGACATATAGCCTGTACTGCATCCAGACGCAACTCAACTAAATAGCTTAATATATAGCAGCTCTCTAAAGCTCTGTGTTCGGTTCGGAGGTCTCCAGGGACCGCCAATAACCTTATATTTTTATGTTCATAAAATGCACTAATGTAATGTAATTCACAAATATGTAGGATATCAATTCAACTGTTTACCGTCAGTTAAAAACAACAACGCATTTGGTCTTTGCGAAAGGAAATGATGTGCGTGTTTATTTGCATATAGAGCGGGGAATTGAGATCCGATCACAAGTGGTCACTGGAGATGCATGTGGAGACGTACTCTAATGCCACGTGTGAACAGACGTACTTAAAGCTGTCCACTTGTGACCGGATCACCCAAGACGCATGTTAATGCCAGGTCTGAACAGGGTCTAAATATACCAAACCAAACAAGCAAACACACCAGAATCCCTTTGATGTTCACTAAACAGGTTGGGTATAAAAGCATCCTAAAATGCTGGGCTGTACGCTGTTTCAGCCGCCTTTGTTGACAGCATGTAGTTCTCTAGATGTGATTAAAAACAACCCAGTGTGGGATGGGACCACCAGGTGAGAGGTGGAGCAGGGTGAAGCTGGTTAAGGTGCTCTTGTTTCTGTGTATATTTACACTCAAACCACTACATGCCTCTGTCTGAGTGGCGGTTTGATGGGTCAGGTGCGCTGCGATTGGCAGACTGATGATATGTGGGCTGGTCAGATTTCAGATGCATCCCGTGGGGAAAATGTCAGGAGGTCACACCTCTGTACTAGAGTACACCGTGTCCTTAAAAGGGGCCGGGGTGGTGTTGGAGGGACTGCAAAAAGACATGGCATGACGTCTGAAGTCATAAATCTGGACTTAACAGGTATCTAGATAAGTACTGGTGACAATATTAAAGGGGAGGTTCTTGTTGAGAAAATCCTCACGGTGTGATTTTCAGCCACTGGGATCACAATGAACAATACACATGATTTTATCAGCGGCTATAGAGGATCCAGTTCCTGGTCGTCAGTCCCATGAACACTTAATGTACTCCTCTCAGTTCCCACGCTGCCGGGGGAGCGGTGGAACAGATCAGATGTCAGGGTCACATACAGTTAATGGAGGTAGCTATGTTTGTGCATGTGTGTTTTGCATGTCTTGGAAAACATGCTGTAAGGCTGAACAACACTATGGAGCAAAACCCATTACTGTTTGAGTACCAAGTGAAATATGTCTGCAGCTTTGAGTAGCGAAAGTGCATAAAACGTTAGCATCCAACACTTTGTCAGATCTTGTTTATTCTGTGATCAGATATTTTCCAAATTTAAATCAGAACTTTGATAATTTCGTCAAACTGTGGCAGCGGTCTTGTACGGCTGCTTGTGTCAAAACAGTATTAAAAAACACTGTTTGAGAAGTTTCTTTTATGTTAAATAATCAAAAAACAACAAAATTGTTTGGGTATTGTTCCAAAAAAAAGGCATCATTCTGACAGTAGTGTAAAATTTTGAAAACAATTCTCCATAAACGGGACTGGCTATGTCATAAACCAACCAGTATTAACAGCTCACAGCGATGTGGCAACACTGAGCAAGTTTATTGATTTATCATCTTATAAATCAGTCAGCGTCAATACACGACGCACCCTGTTGCACAACACCTAATAAAAGTGTTGCCTACAACAACAGAGAATCAAAGATAATTGTATTTCTGAAGAACGAATGCTAAGAACTGATTGAACATTGAACTACATTCAAGTTAATTTTCGCTTCCCCCAACACCTCTACTCTTTGTATTTGTGGCAGCGTTCTGCTCAAGTTTCATCAAATAATATTGTCTGACTACAACAACTGGCTCCTTCATGACAAGCGAAATAGATGATGTGTGAAACTGGTTTTGGGGAGTTTCATGAAGGAATTCCTAAAAGTTGGCAGCTTGGTCATTTTAAAGTCTACTCTTCAACAACACGGTTGTTTGCAAATCTTGGCTGCTCTCCTTCACACAAACGTCTGTAAACGTTTCACTTTTGTTCTCAGTCAAAGTCATGTCATCGTGTCTGAGGAAGGAAATGTCACACTACGTAAAATGTTACTTAAAACGAAATGGTGCTGCCAACAATTACAGAAATAAATAAACTCATTTCCTTCCTGTTAAACCAGCAACTCTAATGGTTTCATATCAGCCTTGACACATACTGATGTACACTTCACATCAACACACACACACACACCATCCATCTGTCTGCTCTACTGACCTCGTCTCCCTCTCCCCGCCGGTGGACCGGTTCATTCATGTCCTCTTGGCTGCGGACGCTGAAGTTCTGGATCGCCTCAGTGACACCTTTCAGTGAGCTGTAGATGTCCTCTGAGTTCATGTTCTCTGTGTCGTAGTCAAATGCACTGCACACAAAGGAGAATAAAAAAAAAGGACGCTGAGCTAAGGCTGCACAATTACAGTCATCAAACTGTTATACCCCCACGTATGACACATACATGTCACAATCAAACTTTTCTTCACTTCCCTGGGTCAAAGAGCACAAGCACAACAGGAGCAGTGCCACTCCGCCATTACAACTCAAATTGTGTAAGTTTTTGCCACACAAACTTATAACTTTACCTCTGGCAAAATCCCTCCACTCATTAAATCCATGCTCTACTTCATAACCGCGCAGGTTATGTCAAAGCAAGCGACTAATACGTATACCTATTTGGAAATTACCTCTGCTAAGTGTATTCCACCATTGTTTCTGATGGTGAGTAACCGTGGCCTGGGTGTGTTATGCAACTATGTCATGACAGGTGTATTGCTCAGGACCCAAGGAGGCACAGCGTTGAGTGTGAAGTTGTTTGTATGAGCGGTTCTTGAGAAAGCTGCAAGCAGCAACACCACAGGCCGAGCATTCAGCCTGTTCTGAACAGGCATGTTTTGAATCGGGGCACTGCACTAGTTACATAAAAAATACAAAAACAGTATTGATCATATACCCCCAGACTTCTTTCTTTTCAAATTGTGACCTAGAGACATAAAGGAGGAGCAGCAACACACTGAGCCATACTGTCTCTAACTAATGTGGTTTAATTTGTACAAACATCTGTAGACTTTACTCTTTTCTGCTGTGCACATCCTGTCCGGTGTTCATGCTAATATGTGAATGATTGTTAGATGGATTTTCCTAGTGTGTGTGTTACCTTGGTGAGGGGGTGTTCTGGGAGGTGTTAGTGGGGGATGTGACCGGGCTGGACCAGCTTGCTGGAGATCGGGGCGTGTGGCGTGTCAGAGGGCTGCCCATTGTTGCCTGAGGAAGTGACAAAAACACACACAAGTTAAGTTAAGTTAGAAAGAAGTACCGCATTAATGTTACAGGATAATGATTCACAGCCACAGCGTACCATGTGTGTCTGAAAAACAGAACCGTTGTTACCTGTGCAGCGTTGCCAGTGTTCTTCAGGTGGTTTTGAAGCAGCTTGGTGGCTCCGTCCTGAAAGGTTTTGGGCAGAGCTGCCAGCAGCATGGTGAACTCTGGAGTGTTGAGCTGGAACAGTGAGATCAACACCGACTGGGCTGCCTGTAAAACACAAGACACATCTCCTTCAGTTAGAAAGGCTCTACTGGGTTTATCTCATGAGAGTTAACGAATGGAAAAATGTTTTGAGCTGGTGGAGGTTTGTGTGTCTGCACCTTTCTGACGTCAGAGCTCTTGGGTTCAGTCGTCCAGGTGATGATGCGGGAGATGGCCAGCCGAGTCTCGCTGGAGTTCACAAAGTCTGGAGCTTCCATCTGTAATGTCAGCGTGTCGATATACTTCAGAATGGCCACCTTCACCTGCAACACAAAAATGTGCATTTATACAAATCATTAGTAAGTTGACTGATAACAAAGAAACTGAATGGCCAATATTCACCTGCAAAAACACAAATACAGTAATAACAAAAAAAAACTACAAACACACACGCATGAAAAAGTGACCACCAACGTTCACAGTCAGCATGAACAACCGCAGCAGATTGTGCATCTCTTGCAGGTCTGAAAATCAAATGATCTGATGAATCAGTGAGAGAAGTGCATTCATGGTCATGCGTCATCGTGAGGGAAAACAAAATCAATCAAAAAGAAAAGCGATGACAAATGATAACACAAAGGAACCAATAAATGCAAACATTCACCGCAGGCTCCGAAACGCCACAACAACTGACTGCTGCCCTGATTTTCCTCCCTCTCTATGCACCTCAAGGACCAGAAACTTCCTCCAAATCACTTAGTAGCATTGCGCGGGCCATATAATTGCTCCCCCCGGAGCGCACTGACCTGGGAGGACT
This sequence comes from Sebastiscus albofasciatus, assembly GCA_916701655.1. Taxonomy (NCBI): domain Eukaryota; kingdom Metazoa; phylum Chordata; class Actinopteri; order Perciformes; family Sebastidae; genus Sebastiscus; species Sebastiscus albofasciatus. Next base: position 68,106 of record CAKAOI010051359.1, read on the forward strand.
GGCTCCAGGCTGCGGCCTGCTCGTCTAGAGAGCAAGCGTGGCGCCGCACTCTGGGGGGGAACAATTTTACCACGGACCCTCCCCTGCCTCGCCCTCGCCCGCAACACGAGCTCCGTACGGGCTTCAGAGAGAAAGAGGAGAAGCACCGCGTCAATCAACGGAGGGAGAAAGGGAGACGAGGACAGGGGGAGGGCAGGGGAGACAAGAGGGGAAAAGGAGGAGGAGGGAAGAGGGAGGGAGGGAGGAAGGGAAGGGAGGGAGGAGAGAGTTTAGAGGAGTAATAAGATTGGAAAGTGAATTTGGTCGATATTGAGATTTTATGATATTCTGAAATTCACAATGTAATCGTTTAGGCCACATGATGGCAGCAAAGAGCTGTGATGGCTAGTTAGTAAAAAAACAGTGGTTCATGAAGCTTCATGCAACAGTTTATAAAATGGATAATGACTTCTATGCTGCTGAAATGCTCAATATTGTATTAACATCCTTATAATGTGTGCACACTTATCAGTGTTGCAAGGAAAGTGTCTGACTTGATCTTACAAGTCACCACAGGCAGCATCTTTAGGGTGCTATTTGTATTTTTATTGTGTGTTGTTGATACATTTTTCTGGAAATTCAACTACGAAACTACTTTTAGATAAAAAGATCCAGTCCAGTGAATTGCGCAATTAATCAATTAGTTGTCAACTATTAAATTAAACGCCAACTATTTAGATAATCGATTAATCGGATTAAGTAATTTTTGAAGAAAAAAATAAACATCCTCTGATTTCAGCTTCTTAAATGTGAATATTTTCTGGTTTCTTTACTCCTCTATGACAGTAAACTGATTATCTTTGAGTTGTGGACAAAACAAGACATTTAAGGAAGTCATCTTGGGCTTTGGGAAACACTGATCCACATTTTTTACCATTTTCTGACATTTTATAGACCAAACAAATAATCGATTAATCGAGAAAATAATCAACAGATTAATTGACAAGGAAAATAATCGTTAGTTGTAGTCCTAATATATCGTCATATTGCCCTCCCCTAGTCTGTGTTGTGAGCTATAAGGTCACACTATGAGCCAACAGAGTCTGTGTTTTATGACTATTAAGAGTTTCTTCAGGCCACAGAGTAGGTCCAC
>CAKAOI010051359.1:76806-101470 GCA_916701655.1 Sebastiscus albofasciatus
CTGGCTGCAGTATAAGTCATAAATCTCCATGTAAGCGGATGGGACATGAGCCAAACTAAAAAGTCATAGTACACTTCAAATACATTTTTTACAAAGATGGTTTCTGTCATTTTAGGTAGTTCTTATCACGCTGATGTATGTTCAAGTGTTCATTTTTTCTGATGTCTGAAGTCTGTGTAATAGAACATGTGTCAATATGATCTTAAATGCAGTTATAGAGATATTATGGTTAGTTGTTTCCAGCCAAACAGCTACCGTGGTGCTAACGTAGCAGCTGGGTGGCTCAGCTAAAATCCTGCGGCTGTCCTTGGCTTGTGATTGGCTCAGGCGGGTGTGTGGGCGGGACCTCGATACCGATCACTATTGCGGAGACTCTGGCTCCAAATTACGTCAAAATCTCAAGATGACAGCTCCCGTAACCGGGATAGTTTGGCTTCACTTCTGTACAGTGGGAGGAAGTGGAGACGCCCCAAAAGGTGACGTCTTTAAATTGCTTGATTTGTCTGGCTAACAGTCATACGTTATATTTGGGTTCATTGTTATAGTTTCATAGTTTACTATCAAAACAGCTAAAATGCCTGGTTAGCTCAGTTGGTAGAGCGGCGCCCATGTAACTGCGGTGGCCCGGGTTCGAATCCGGCCTGTGGCCCTTTCCGCATCCACTCTCTCTCTCCCCCCTTTCCAAGACTCTATCCACTGTCAATAAATGCTTAGAAAATGCCCCCAAAAAATAACTTTAAAAAAAAAAAAAACAGCTAAAATTCACTTTGCAGAAGCTAGAACCAGTGAATTTTGGGCATATTTACTTAAAAAAAATGACTTAAATGATTAATTGATTATCAAAATGGTTGCAGATTAAGTTTCTGTTGATTGACTAAATGTTTCAGCTGTAGATGAGATGCACCCAGAAGAAGCACAGGACTGCTGGACTCACATATATATGACAAACAGTCTGATAATCACATGCACTCGGGGTGGTCACGTCTCACACACAAACACACACAGGATAGAAGAGGAAGTGATTTGAGATGAATTAAGCGATCGAGGGATGGGCGAGGAGGGGAGGATCTGCGTTTTCATCCAGTAGCATCGCAATGAATCAACTTCACCGTTCATTGCTCAGTTCATCAGCCTCAGCATCTACCCAGCCAATCAGGGTTAATCACAGCCTACCAGAGGGTTACAAAGCCCTGATGCAGCGTCGCTGATCCTGCTAGGAAGTTCGTTTACCAGCCACTGACAACAGGTTAGTAAAGAGATCTGCTGATCACGGGCACCCATCACCATAACAACACAGCCATGAAGTCAGAGGCAGGTTAGAGAGGTGGGCACTATGAGGCTTGATGGGGGGGACTGGGAAGGCGGCAGGAGATTGTGAGATTTGTGGTGATGGATGGATGGAGATAAAGAATGAGGGATGATTTTTAGATGATGATGATAGATTGAGGTTAAGAGATGGATAGCAGGATGGTCTGGTCGAGGTCGGAGCCTTACCTCCTCTGCTCGCTCCGTTGTAGATGGAACTAATGCTGGAAGGAGCTAAAGGACAGAAACACCAGGGGCAGGAGGAAAAGAGGAAAGGGAGCAGGAGGGGAAGTAAGTTGAGACTCAAGGGTACATGGACGATTGTAAGCAGTAAAGTTTTTAAAACCAAACCATCATATAACATTTGAGCTGTTGTTATAAAACTGGTGCAGGACTTACCGACAGACAGGCGGGTGGGGGAAGAGTCTCTGGAGCAGCCCTGGCTGCGGGGGATGCGACTGCGTCTGTTTTTGTCCCCGCTGGACCCAGCCAGCACCCTGTGAGCCCCTGTGCTCATGGTGCTCAGGGCCGTACTCGTGAGCACGCGACCCGGGGAGCCACTCCGACTGCCAGCTACACAGAGACGCACAGAGAGAAGAGGACAAAACACAAAGACAGGGAGGAAGTAGAGTCAGAGGATTACTCAGGCAACAAGTGGGATTTAACAGTGAAAGCTGCAGAGAAACGTAACCAATCTCCCTCTAATGTGAGGAGCTAGGTTTAAAAACGGGGACTAGTTTTGTATACATATGATAAAGACAGTTGCTTCGGCCCTTCACTTGGTGGCACTAATTTCCAAACACGTTTTAGTAAATGACATACATTATACTGTATTTACTGAAACTACACAGAACTTAATGGCAAACTTTACAGTGTTTGATGTCGTTGGAAAGAGGATTCTTGGGGCGAGGAGAGTTGAACACCTCACCAAAGAGCATTTTACAAGTGTTGACACCCATTTCTACTAGAGCTGCAACGATTAATTGATTAGTTGTCAACTATTAAATTAATCGCAGACTATTTTGATAATCGATTTATTGGTTTGAGTAAGAAAAAAAGTCAATTTTCTGATTCCAGCTTCTTAAATGTGAATATTTTCTGGTTTCTTTACTCCTCTATGACAGTAAAGTGACAGTAAACTGAATATTTTGAGTTGTGGGCAAAACAAGACACTTGAGGACGTCATCTTGGGCTTTGGGAAACACTGATGGACATTTTCTGACATTTTACAGACCAAACAACTAATGGATTAATCAACAAATACATTTAAATAAAATAAATAAACTTGTCATTTAAGTGACAGCACGATGATGATTTACAGACAGCTCTCCTGTCTTTTTGAAGAAAGTTTTTTTTCCCCCAAAAATGAATAACATTTGATAACAGAGGTCTCAATTTCTCCTCCCCATGACATCCTGTCTCCAAATGCAAAGCCCACAGTGTGTCTAAATCTACATGACTCCCATTACTATCAACCTGAAGACAAATAGAGGAGAAGTTGCTCTGCAGTGCTGAAATTGAAGCGTGTAAACAGACTTTTGGGGAACAAGCTCCAGGGCTCAACACATGAAGCTGAACTGATTTCAACATGACTGAAAATGAGCACGCAGACCAGACTCTCTCTGTCTCGCTCGCTCGCTCTCTCTCACTGACACAACTCGACTAAAGCCACACACACAAAAAATGAGTTTCTATGTACTAGTACCTAGTGACATGGAGCTAAATACAATCTAAATGACGGGGAAAAGGCTAAATAGGGATTGTTTTATTATCTTGATCATCACTTGTGACTTTACAGATATACAGTAGCTGATAATTTATTAATTTTTATACTTTTATCACGTAAAGACTTGACCCTCTCTTTGACCGTCTTGATCTTACTACACAAAGTTTATGTGGATGCTATAAATGCCTACTATATATAAACTACTGAAAAAATAGTTTAACAAAACTACAAAATGTTTATGTGTATGCGAAATACTTGCTTTGGATCTAAAAATGCATATTGGACAACACGGTAGGGAAATGTGTTTGTCCTTTTTACCAGGATAAAAAAACATCGTCTCAATCTTTAGTCTACATCCAGGCACACATAAGAGTGCAGAAACAGGAGGCTCCCAAAGCAGTGTGTTTAGCATGATTATAGAACAGCCATGTTAACAGTCTGTGACTACAAATCCCAGCATGCCAGAGTGGGAGGAGCTTTAAGTGACCTTTCTGGGTGCATGTGAAGGAGGGAGAAGTCAGGGCAACAGAGGAAAGGTAAAGAGAGCGGAAAAGAAGAAGTAGCGTTGTAATCTTACCACCGACAGGGGTAGCAGACTGAGATCCTGAGCGATTAAGCCCATTGGTTGGGAGGAGGGGGGAAGCAGAGGCGAGGGGGGAAGGAATAGCAGATTAAACCAGATGAATTATGGGTGTTAGCGCAAAAAAAGCGTCATGGGAGTTAGAACACAGAGTACGATGGGAGCGCATCCTGGTGTTCCACATCAAGAATGAAGGCGAAGCTGAAGCACTTTGATTAAATAAATCCATTTATTAAAGAGAAAACAAGTATTGAAAAATGTGTTGCTTAAACAAACACACACACACACTGAACCAGCTGCAGATGGTAGCCTGGGAAAAGCAGTGCATGTTGGGACAGCTGGCGTATGTACCAAGCAAAGCCTGCAATGAGGAAAAGAAAATGCCTCAAAGTAAATATGCTCAAAAATGTCCATACACTCTATCACACACATATACGCAGAAGTCTGTCTAAGCCTCTGTTCAGCTGCCATCTCCTCTGTTTCTGGTATACCCTTTTCCCACCAAAATAAGCGCGTATGTGCGGGAAAACCTGCTAAAAAATAGGTAATAGACTCCTTTCCCATTGCCAGTAGACGAGTATGCCTGTTTGTTTTTTTTCTGGTGTGTCATGTTCGACGTCATGAAGGTGCCGTGAAGCAGGGTTACTAAAGCGTGAAAAGGTTACAGTTTTTAGTACTTTTTCATATCCGTTACTTATACAGTCTCTCTTTCAAACTCTTAAACCAGAGTTGGTGATTGTTGTAACAGTGGAAAAGCTACAAAGACAGTTTTGATGAGTTTTACTTTGTTTTTCTGTCGAGTTTGAATGGGGTGTGCCTCGATGATCAGCGAGGTAAAAATACTGTTTTTGTCAATGGAGTCTGGTGGCTTTAAGGAGCACATATAACGGCTGTTTCTGTAAAGGGTTTATTTCTACCAAACCAGAGTTGGTGATTATTTAAACAGTGGAAAGACTAACAAAGACAGTTTTGATAGAGTTTTATTTTGTTTCTGTCGAGTTTGAATGAGGTGTGTTTCGATGATCAGCGAGGTAAAATTAGTGTGGTGGCTTTGAGAAGAGCATATTAATTGCATGTTAATAAATTAGTGCTGAGCAATATGACGATATTCATCGTCAAAACAATATAAAAATATCTATTGTATATATATTTTTTATCGTTTCTATCGTGATATAGGCTAGGCCTATATTTATTTATTCTTTCTCTATAATTTCACCTAAAACTGTTATGAGCATTTTGCATTCAAGTTCTTAAAATGAGAAAATGCTCAGTACTTTTCATGTATCAAGTATTTAATTCACACAGGAGTATACAAAAAAAAACAGGCTTTACCGTGTGGTTATTTCATATGGACTATTTATTTATTGAATTACCGGAAAACTTGCTATATCATGATATATGTTGTTATCAAGATATGAAATGATCTATATCAAGATAGAAGATTCTGGCCATATCGCCCAGCCCTGTAATCATTTTCCAAATCCCTGTTGATTTTATCTATTATAAATTCACGTCAATGCACATCACATAGCATTGCGCTGGAAAAAGGGGCAAAAATTAGCGTGTCCACTCGGGTATCATGTTTCCATTACTGACGATTGGTGCTGGAGCCGATAAATACCTGTGACTCCCGCAGTCATTTGACCCGGGAATGAATGCTGATTGTAACCCTTCTGTCTGTTGCTCTGAGATTTGGACTTTGACGCCTCCATTTGGTCTCTAAATGTCCAGATCTGATTGGTGCAGTGAGCTGTGGTCCAATAACTGTCCACTTTTAAACTGTTTTTCAAAGCGGCACCAAAGCCATCACGCTATAAGCAGCAAGTATTCTTGGAAAGCAGGTGCACACACATCTGCTTCATGTGTTGCAGTAGTAGCAGTCAGCTCAGTGGCTTCTTGTGTTCCTTCATGTCTGTTGAAGTATTCTTAATAAACTCAATGACAGCCAGAGCAGTGAAACTATACCGTCCACCACACCATCCTCAGTGATGAGACACAGCATGCATAGAAAAACACACACACATTAAAAACACACACTCACTCCTCTTTCCACAAAACACCTTGATCAGAATGAGAGCGATAGCGGGTGGGCCACCATTCCCACTGTGGTACACAGATAAGACACACACACACACACACTCAGACTCCGACACACAAACAGAATACCTGGTGTGCAATCGGATTCATCGGAACCTGAAGGCACAAAAACATTTACACAGAGCTTATCGTCACCGTGAAGGCAACAGTCATGAGTAAACTCCACAACAAGAGCCTGAGAAACTACAAACACACACTCCAAGAAGCTCACACACGCACACACACCATTTCTGTTGCTGTGTGTATGTAACGTTTGGTAAGCAGACTTGGCACCCACTCACAGCTGGGTTTAAGTCATGCGGTGTGTCGGTGGGAGGGGGTACATACGTTGTGACTGGGAGACCATCTTGGTGCGGCTGCGTCCTCGTGAGTCCACCTGGCTGGACACGCTGCTGGCGGTGGATAAGGGCTGCTTGGTACGTACACGGCCTGTATGTTTACGGAGGGGAAAATACTGTAAAAACAACACACTGCTGTACTTCCTACACATCTAGTTTGCAGCCGAACGAAGGCCAGAACCTAAGAAGCACTACAGCTAACGAAAGGCCACTAATGCTGGAAGCTGCGGAACCAACGTCAGATCCTAAACTACAGTAAACACCCAGATTCAGCCACACAGACACCAGGGATGTTTCAGTGGATTAGAAGTCATTAATCTAACACTTGTCATGACGGAGATAGTTATTTATCTTTAAGTATTGACTGATTTAATTAAAAAATCAGCCAACATTTTGTGAGTCACTGTGAGATATTACTGCATTCATATCGTTCACTTTAGCCCCATGCAGTGCATCATCCGATCCACGTACAGCTGCAATTTTTGTTCATGTTAAAGAAATACTTCGCCCACAAAATGACCATTTATATATCAATTACTCACCCTGTGTGAGCTTGAATTATTGAAGAAAACATTATTTTTCTCGTATGCCTCCACAGTGATAAAAAAAACAGAGAAAATTCTTGATGAATTGAAGTAAAAGGGGGCTGCACAGCACAACTCGTGCACTATAATCCGAGTCTTGTTTATCCAGTCGTAACACATGCATGTATGCTAAAACCTTACTAATTACTTACTAATTAAAACATTTATGTATAAACAGTCTCACACTTGTGCAGAAGCGCTACTCGCCCAGACGAGTCCGAAGTGTTTTACAACTGGATAAATGAGACTGCACAAGTTGTGTGCGAGGTTGTAAATGGATGTTTTGATATAGTTTTGTGGCGCCTAAATATATAATCCGTTTACTGATTCTTTGTTTATTGTGGAGGCATGCAAGAAATACAAAGTTTTCTTCAAGAATTCAAGGTAACACAGGGAGAGTAATTGATATACACATGGTCATTTTGGGGGTGAAGTATTCCTTTAAGCCATTCATCTGTTAAATTACTTCATATGCTCCGTTAATGTTGAATCTGTGATGGCAAATTTCGTTTGTATCGTTTTAAATTGACAACAAACCTGAACTCAATTTGATCAACTTTCCCAACTAGAACATCCCTAAAACAAGCCCAGACATACACACATCCACCTAACCACAATCTTACCATTGTCTGACCTGGTCCCTACAGACAAACAAAGAAGGAGCAGGGCGTAAACAGTACATTTCACCTGCACAAGTTTCACACTGTATTAACTAGCGTATTCATTTCTTCCCCTTACATTCTATATTTATTCTATATAGTACTGTTCATTCTGTACCTCTGGTTGGATGCTAAACTGTACTTTGTTGTCACAGTACCTGTACTCTGAATCTAATCTAATATGTGTATTATAGCACTACAACAACAACACATCCTCAGTATCCCAATAAAGCCTCAATAACTGAATGATACAGTTTAACGCAGGTGTTGAAGGTTAGATCATTTCCATATTAACAATAAGATTAAACTGTAGAGAAGCAGAAGATGATCTTAGATGTGTAATTAATCTGATTCGTGATGTGATGAGTAGGAAGGTGATACAAATGAGGGTTTAATGTCTGACAGCAGGGGGCTCTGTGGCCACACACTGCAACAAAAGGAGCTGATATTATGGACTGGTGGACTGGAATGAAGTGAGGAAAGGGAAAAGGAGAGAAAGAAAAAAGAAAAAGCATGAGTAGGTTGTCGCTGGTGAAGCAGAGTGAGATGATCTTACCATCCGTTTTATCAGAGGCATCATCTTTAGTGGCAAAGAGAGAGAGAGAGAGAGAGAAAGAGAAAGAGAGAGAGAGAGGGTGGAGGAAAGAATAGGGAAGAAACGAAGGGAAACAAAAAGCAAAGGATTGATACAAATGATTATTAAAAGTAAGAGACACAAAAGGAGAGGGAGCCCAAGAAATGAAAAACAAACAGAAAGTGTCACAAAATAATGAAAAAGAAGACAGAATGAAAGACAGAAGAGAGAAACGAGAGAGAAGAGAGGAGCACAGTCTGTATTAGTTACAGAACATCTGTTAAACAGAGAACCATGCAGATGCAGTGGTCAACATCAAACACAGAGAGGACGATATTCATCAACAGAACATGCACACAGAGAATATCCACACCAACACATATACAGGACACACATCAACAGGCAATGAGGAGGCAGAAGAAGAGGAGAAAGGCCAGTCCAAACACTGAAGTGAGAGTGAGAAGGTCCATCCTTTTACACTGTTTTGACTTTTACTCCTTGCTTGAACCTGTCAGAAGCTTTAGAAGCTCTACGTCTGAGCTGATCTCAGATGACTCTTCAGACTCATCCTGCTGATCACATGCTGACCGACGTCTGCACTGTCTGGTTAGTCATCTAACTTCTAACTGGCAGGGCCCTTACCCAGTGAGGAGTAGGAGCCAGGGGGCAGACGCCCTGCTCCCCTGGTCTGTCCGACTTGCCGGTGCTTAGCGACTGCTGCTGCGTTTACATCCACGTCGCTACGGGAACGCTGCAGGGAGGCCGACGACACCCCACCCTTTGAACCCGCAGGGACTGATAGGACAGGAGGAGGAGGAGGAAGAGGAGGAGGAGGATGTGGGAGAAGGGATGGGAGGTGATGAGGGGATATATAAACATCACAAACACATGCAGGCACCACACTACCCAATACTGATACAGAAGTACACAAACAGCCAGACACATATACGCATCATGTGTGCGTACATGTGTATAGGAGCAACGTAACAGGATGTGACCGCACGGACGCAGGCAGATGTGAATGAGAATGATGGGAAATGGCTCTGTGGGAGCTGATGTTTGTCATAGTGTGTGTGTGTGTGTGTGTGTGTTTTTCACAGGAGCGAGTGAGCATGAGATTATGTGTTTGAGAGAGCATGTGTGCGAGTGTGAGTGTGTTTGACTCACCTCGCCCTGGAGCTGCTGACCATTTAGAAGTCAGAGGCCGACTGACAGAAGAGAGAGAAAAGTAGGTCAGTTCACAACAACAACAACAACAACAACACATACACAACATCACAATGCTAATGTAGTGCAAACAGAAAAATAAAAACATTTTAATTTTCTTTGTTTTCTCAATAATAAAATATAAACAGCTCAAATATTTTTCAATGAAGTAGAGTGGAGTTACACAGCTCTGACCCCACAAAGCTTAGTCCATCCATTTCAAATGTAAAAACACTAAAGAAAGGACGCTAAACTTGATAAAATTAATAAATATTTAAAGGACCATAACTCATATTTTTTGAAATTCTTTATTTTCAAATGAACTGACTTATTACCCTAACATAGACCCCCTTTACACCTGGCATTAATATGTGTCTAATCTAGATATATAACCTGATTACTTGTACACCTGGTATTAATATTAGGGTTGTCAAAGTTAATGCGATAATAAATAATAAAAAAATAATCTATCTGCACGTCAGTAGTTTGACAACATTTTGGTTATTAATGGTGACCTAAACAGAGGTCAGTTGTTTAGTTGTCCCCTGAAGCCAGCATTTTTACATATGTTCCACAAAGACTAGGATTAGAATTCTTCTAATCAATAATCTAGTTATCTAAATATATAATTTTTTCCTCTAATGTATTACTGTTCCTCTAATACTGTAGAAAAATAAGAACTGAAGACAAAATATGTCATAATAAATATGTTCACTGCATCTTTGATATAACATTTAATCATAATTTAATTGTAATGGTGCTTATTCTCTGAGGCTTTCATTCAGAATTCAAACTAATTATATACGTCCACTCTGAACACTATTCACTGACAGCAACTATACAATATGAAGCAGTGTAGCAGGAAAGCACATCCTTCTACTTTGCTCTAATTTCAGTTTGCTTTGGTGTTAAATTTGCCGGTGAAATACAATGCAGAGGACACGAAACAATGACAAATCCAAAATCCTGGTGTTAGACTGAGGATATTATGCCCTGAATAACCTTTTACGAGTTTCTTTGTTCAACTTCTGCAAAGCTTTAACACTAGTGGGTGAAGCTACTGGGATTATGTCTTTGACTTTCATATTTTTTTCTTTACTGATGCATACGAAAGAAAGTCTGACAATATGAGAGATTGGAGGACAAAAGGGAAAGTAAACTGAGGAGATTTGATGCATGTGCAGCAGGGGTGTGAAGGTCCACACATGGGGGTCTTATAAAAACTAAATCATTCCTGACAAAATTACATCAATCTTCATTTTCAAGACTCAAAGGCAGTCTACTATGGAGGGAACATAGCTGAGCGTTGATTACTTGAGGCTCTCTTGAGAGGAGGACGAGGAGCGGTCGCTCTGGGGAAGTGAGGCCACGCTGCCAGAGCTCTTCAGGCAGGACTGAAGGGTCCTCTGGTACGAGGACTCCAAAGAGTTGTAGAGAGCGTCGGTCTCCACTGGAAAGTGGTTCCTCAGACCCCAATAGGCCCTGAGAGAGAGGCAGCAGGGAAGACAGGAACAGAGACGGAGGTGGACAGAGAAAGAAAGGAGGAGAGATGAAGAGAGACAAATGGAAATGTAAAAGGGGAGCAAAAGAGAGAAATCAAGGGATTCAGATCTCATCTTTCATATAATTACATTTTCAAAAATGCCTGTGTGTGTATGTGTGTTTGTGTATGTGTGTGTGTGTGTCTTACTTGCGGGCCTCCACTCTGGCCTCCGAGTCTGCATCTCGAATTCCCTTCTTGATGCTCTCAACCAGAACTGCTGTGTGCCTGCAGGGAGAGACACAGAGGAAGTGTGAACAAGTAGAAAAGCAGGTTTAAATATTGGAACCACGTTGGAATCAATCCTCACCTCTCCAGCGAGTGGGTTTGCCATTCCTGTAGCAGGAGGTCCAGGAAATCATAACAGCGCCTGGAGATGACACATTTTTTATCATTCTCATTATCATGAAACACATCATAAGCATTTGATGATATTATAGCTGTTAATTATTTGAGTCCTGCTCAATACCAAACAACCTTTTTTGTCTATGTAGTGTCAACATCATCAGTGCCTTTGTTAATCTCACCTTCTAACAGACACAGACTTGCATGTGCAGTTACTGGTTATCAGGGGGATGAGCCGGGGGACGTGGGTGTGCTGCAGACAGGAGAGGAAGCAGAGCGTGAAAGATGCAAAAGGGAAAATAATCCAATAATCAGACTATAGCCGTAACACTGACTGATAAAGAGCCTCAACCAGACTCTTGAAAGAATTTTAAGTGTTGTTTGCAAAACTCACCCGTATGATGATGCGGATAGCCATCACACCGGAGCTGGCCATGACTTTGGCACAGTTGGGGATGAGGTTGAACAGGACGGGAACGATGGCTTCCGCTCCGTGGTCAAATTTATTCCCCAGCACTGTTGACAGGTGGCTACAAGAATACACAACAAATATGTGTTATAAACACAGAGCACAATCACAACTGTGGTAAACAGTCATACTAAAGGTTGAGTGTGAGCTCATTAATCAGGACTGTGTACGAAATCACACATTTATTATCTTTATAGTGCTCAAGAAATCCCACCAGTGTCCATGCCATGAGCACTTTTTGCCAGCAAACCCACAATGCAATGATTCATTTGACAGATGTGAAAATGACCACTGTGCAACTCTTCATCTGTCAGTAATGACAAAAAAATGACAACCAATAAGTGCAAGAAGTTTCAACTTACTGTTCAGAGGGCTGGGTACTGAACTTGGTACTTTTTTTGGAATTACGTGGGCATTAGCAAGTACCAGTTTGTGTTAAATCAATCAAATTTCAGTACCTGAGAGCACATCTGGGTGAGAGAGTAAGAGTTGGGCGTGTACAGCGATGGCAGAGAAAGAGTGACAGCAGGCGACAGTGAGTCAGGGCGATGGCGAGCTGAAAGCGGTCTCAAGCGTGGTTACACTTTTCAAAACTCGACGCAGACATCGCTCGCTGCAATATTTGCAATGTGAAATGCAAAGTTGGCCAGACTGTGACAGGCTGTAGATTTTAGGGACGGGTTTGGGAAGGGAGAGGAAGGTAAGGAGGGGTTTTATTTTGTGCGGTGTGTAAAATGTTCTAAATAAATAACAATGTTGAAATTGAGAAGTTTGGATTATTTTTTTACAAATAAAATAAAAAAAATTGTTATTACAGAGAGAGTAAAGTACCAAAACAAGGTACCGCTTGGTACCAGTACCGAAGTCTAGTTAAGGCTGGCCCACACTAACAGATTTTTCTAATTTTAACGGATTTTGAAAATGTGAGAGACCCCACACACAACGACATGTTAAATTGAACAGTTTCCTTCCTATAGTGTGTGGTGAGCAACGATTTGGCCAAAACAGCACGCCACACACTAACAGATTCCAGCCATGAACAACAAGAGTCCAAACTCTCAAAACTGGAAATCTTGCAATATATCTCCCGATCATTCCTGACTTTAGTGTAAACAAATATGCGGGACGACAGGCAGGAAGAATCACTGATGTTTTGCACTACTTTGTACTGAAAATTCACAAAGAAAAAAAGAAACAAATATGGATGAAGTCATGGAGACACCATAAATAAACACTTGTGTCTTTGCCTCAAATCAACAAGTTGGTCCTCCATTTCTGAGGTCCATCTTACTAATATTTGATGCGTTCTCCGCGGGGTTCCCCACACACGAATTTTGAAAATGTGATTTGAAATCGGTGCGACCAGGATGGACTTCTGAGCCGATCAGGGGATGTAAAAAACACTCTTGACATACCTCACACCACAGGAATATCTGGAAAGATAATCTTTAAAACCATCAAAAAATTGGGGCTTTGCTGACCATTGTCGGGGAGGAGGAATCTGGCACAAAACCAGCTTGATTCTGCAGTGCGCAGTGTGAGCCCGGCATTACTGGCATTGGTTCAAACATAGACGGTACCCAACCCTAACTGTTCCTGAAAAATTAAATTGCTGAGTGTCTGAGTAATGATTTTGGACAAAGCCCAGGATTGTACAGGTTCTCATGATTTTCTTCCCTCATGCCAACAGCAGCATCTATAATCAACACTCACGCCACAGTGATGCAGGCCTCTCGGACTACTTGTGAGCGCAGGTCTTTAGCTGACAGTTTGAAGGCTCCATCCAGTAGCCGTAGGTGCTGGTAGAAACAGTCGTAGCCGGTTGCGCCCGCCACCAACAGTGAGCGGATCTTCTTCATCTGTGAAAAAAAAAAAACATTACAGACACCAGCAGTGATCAAACGAAGCAAAAAAAGGGTAATTTCATTAATATAAGTGAAAAAAAAAAGGAAATGCGTTGAATGTGAAAACACTGACAGCGTTGGCTCTCTGGTCCCAGTCGTGTTTGTCATCGGAGCAGATCTCACGGATCTTATTCAGGTTGTCTTCAAGATCCCTCGATGAGTAAATCTGCACAGAGCCACGGTGAAGGGAAACAGGAGAGAAGGGAGGGAGCAGAGCAAATAATGTCAAGGACAGATAAAAGTCTCAGACAGTCTGGCTGTGATAACCCGTCTAGTTTGGTTATTAAAATGGGATGAACGTGTGTGACTGTCTGCATTTATGCTCCTGTGTGCAGTGTACCTGGACAGTAGGGACATCTGTGAAGGCTTTAATGAAGTCATCTTCATCAACTCCCCCACTTTCCTTGGATACTAGAAAATAAGAGCAGAGTCAATTAATATGTGTGTGTGTGTGTGTGTGTGCGTTTATGCGATAACCATCACTGGTTGGTTTTGTGATTGTGATTTAGCTCAGAAAAACACAAGCACACTTCCAATTACACCCACACACCCACACCCACTTAAGTCAGTGGGAGCAGCCTGTGTTTCTAATGGACTTCCTGGCAGTAATGGGCATGTCAATCATATTTCTCTGGGGGGCTGGAAGCTCTGTGGACCACACCTCCTACAACTCCTTACTGGGAAAGCAGGGAGGGGAGGGAAAGACGAGACAAAGAAAGCGAGCGAGGAGGAGCTGAGAGCAATCCACAAGGAGGAGAATATTACATTGCTATATTAAGTGACACGGGTTAGAGAGAAGAGGAGAAGGGGAGGCTGAATTGAAAGTGGAAACATGGTGGAAACAAGGCAGTAGGACTTTCCTCCTTTTCCCCGGGGTTGGCTTTAATATCAGGCTGTTCCACAAAGACGTGTTATGTCAAAAGTCTCCGTGTACATGGCCCTTAGAGAGCCGGGGGAACATCGATGTGAGCAGCCGGCTGTCTGCAGACACTACATGTACCCTCTGTTATTCTCAGGGAGTCACATGGTAGCAGCTCACCTAACAGCACTCCATCACCACTTTCAATTATCTTTTATTGGAAATGGAAATGTTCACGGCATGTTATCAGGGCGAGAAGTTATGGCTGCAATTATTAGGCTGAAGAAAATGTATTCAACCAAAGTATTTTGCTACTTGTATAAACAGATTTGGGAGATCATAATGTAGAGATATGATCATTAGGGCTGTAAATAAGGATTATTGTTGTCGATGAATCTGTTGATTATAGTTGTTTGGTCAATAAAATGTCAGAAAATGGTGAAAAATGTATATCAGTGTTTCCCAAAGCCCAAGACGACGTCCTCAAATGTCTTGTTTTGTCCACAACTCAAAGATAATGAGTTTACTGTCATAGAGGAAAGAAACCAGAAAATATTCACATTTAAGAAGCTGAAATCAGAGAATTATGACTGTTTCTTCTTTAAAAAAATTACTCAAACCGATTAATCAATTATCAAAATAGTTGGCGATTCATTTATTAGTTGACGAGTCGATTAATCGTTGCAGCTCTAATGATCATTAACTAGCAGTGTGAAAACAATGCGTACTACTGCGATTGAAGAGTGCTGAAGTCATGCCCTGGTGCTTCATCCTTTCAGATGTGGCTCTAGATTGTTTTTTCTGCCCGTTATTGGCAAAATTGAAATATCTGTCTTCTGTTCGAGGCTTGCTGTCGGCTGTTGTCAGGAGTGTGTGGGCGTACTGTCATCTAAATGCAAATACAGATGAACGGGGCCTCCCATCGCCGCCATCGTGGAAACTAGCCTGACATAGCAGAGTAAAAGCCAACAAACTAATTCCACAAAAATGAAATAAAAAAAAACAAAATGACAGATAATATTTACAGCTGCTACCTTAGAAGCAAGTGATTCAATTTCACAAACCCCTGTCAAAGGTCAAGTCAAGTATTTTCCCTCTTCATCACATTAAACTTAACAAGATCAAGGTTGTAGAGCTGATCTGTGTGAAAAATGCCCAGCATGCCCTTGACTTCAGCCTCTAACAGCAGCTCCACGATCAATAATGATCCAAGTGACTAAAGATCACAGTCTTGTGTTTCCAACCAACAGAGCAACGCACCGGGACTCAGACAGACTGCTTGCTTGTAAAACACTTGTGTGTGCATGTATACGTGATATTGCTGACACAGATGCATCAGCAAGCAGCAGGAAATTGACTGCATGGTCATGGGAACATAGCTTTCTACCAATATATAGAGAGAGAGAGAGACGGGGAAAATCAATACATGCAAAGACGAAGCAAACATAACAGTCCAGCCATCTCCAGCAGGAGGAAGGATGATATAAACTGTTTCTGCAGGCTTGAGTCGACCACAGATATGAGACTGATAAGAACATGAGAGTGGAGACACAGAGAGAGTGTCACTGTATACTGCCACGTCTTCTTACTCAAGTCCTTTTGCTTCTTCTAACAGCCTCAATAGTCCTTCCTATTCTGTGACCACCAGTAATAAACCGTCAGAGAACCTTTCTACAGAAGGCTGCACCTACATCCTGGAAAAAATGTGACCTACACTGAATCGTCTCTGAGGACATTAAAACGTTAACAGGGCTGATTTTGTTTATCTTTCGAGTTAAATTATTTCACCTCCCAATTATTTTGTAAGAAGATTTAAGAAAACATAAGTACCTGTAAAATGTTTAGGAATTCATTTTTACAAAATGTGATTCAAATTTCCTGCCTGAATTAATAATTAATTAATGTCAGACACAAACTCATAATGGCACCGGGCTAGTAGGCCACTCAAGGCTTGTTCAGGTTGTAGTTCTAAAAGAAATATTACAACAATGACTTTAGAGCTGCAACAATTAATCAATTAGTTATTAACCGCCAACTATTTTGATAATCGATTAATGGGTTTGAGACATTTTTTAAAGAAAAAAAAAGTCAAACGTGTCTGATTCTAGCTTCTTAAATGTGAATATTTTCTGGTTTCTTTACTCCTCTATGACAGTAAACTGAATATATCTAAGTTGTGGACAAAACAAGACATTTGAGGACGTCATCTTGGGCTTTAGGAAACACTGATCGGCATTTTTTTTTAGCATTTTCTGACATTTTATAGACCAAACAACTAATCGATTAATCGAGAAAATAATCAACAATTAAAATAATCGTTAGATGCAGCCCTAAATCACCTATATTAATTCCTACTGTAGTGGTCTAGCTTTGTATTTTGACTTGTATAATTCCAGCCTGGAAGCTCGCTACCAGTCATTCATGTTCCTGTCTGTATAAAAGAAAAACATTTCCTGTCATTTCCTCACAAAAGGAGGATACTGGTAAATTCCTAATGATGCTTTATGGCCTTGGACTCCTTGTCATGCAGTGGCATGTCGTGTATTTCTGCACTCAAAAAGCTATAAATAAGCAAATTGTTGTTTTCAATTTTATTGACGTGATGCACATTGGAAAACTGGTTACGGTGACTTCCACATAGATAAAAGTAACACTTTAATACTTTTCATTTCCTGCTAGCCTAGAGGACTCTACCAGTCATGATTGAATGATATAAACCAAATTCTCTTTCTTTCCAAAGAGGAAACTGTGTGTCTGCATTTATTGTGTGTGTAAATGTAAAGTAAGTTAAATACCAAGCTTGCCACCGGTAGCGCTGGGTCTGCGTGCAGCAGAGGATTCTGCAGCCTTCTTGGGAACTTTTGGAACCTTGAAGGCAGCCTGGGCTGAGGAAGAACGATTCCCATCCACACTGTCATCATCTTCAAAACTACGATCTGGAAGGAGAGGACAGAGAGAAGAGTGTTACCGTCCACTCAACTCAAACTTTTTGCAGAGTCTTAGCAAACATTGTTATTGAGTCAAGTCCAGAGTATACTGGGGAAGGATTAGTACAATCTTACACAATATTGCAAAACATCATTATCAAACACATCAGAACTTGTCTAAACACAGGAACGATTATTTGATTTATACACAACCTGCATGAGAGTCATTATAAACTATCAGCAAATACAGAATCACAGCTGAAGACTGACATCTACTCTCACAGTAACTATGCTGAAATCTGGTTTCTCAAATGTTAAATAACAACATGTAAATTATTCAAACCCTCAGGTCCTTCTGAAACATTTCACAGCACCTTGGATTTTATGCGCCCCCTTTTATGTTGAGCACAAAAAGGTTATGGTCATTTGAATACGCTAGAAAGGAAAAGTAAAGACGAGAAGCAAAGACCCGGAGGAGGTTGTTGTCCACAGAGAGCTTGGTCAGGAATCACTAAATCAATACTAATTAAAAACTGGATAGAAGAAAAACGCAAACCTGCACACATATATATACGATCAGCCAATCATCAAGATGTCCACCTATGCAAACAGTGACTGGCAGAACTGTCTGCAGCCCAAATCCTCAATCTGCACGCTAGCAGAAATTAAGCTAGCTAGAAAGCAAGCACTGAAACTTGAGACACGCTGGCAAAACAGTAGTTCAACATTTTGAACGTGCATCAAACACTTGAGGAAGACGATATGAGGACACACACACACACACACACAAGTGGACTGTGGAGATGAAACTGTTGGCATAGGAATGCAGTTGCGCTCCGGTCGCTCTGACAACCAGTCGTTTATGAAATGCGCCAAAGCCACCACCCTGCACCTTGAATCAAACATCAAACTTACCTACACACACAGTCGACATGCAGAATCAATTGACATGCACGGCTGTGTGTGTGTGTACATACAAGCCACATGTTCACAGTGATTGCAAACAATATTGTGTCAAATGTCATGTAAAGAAGCAGACATATACATCATTTGCCAAGAAACAACAATTACCAGGCACACAGTCATCGACACACACACATACACACACCCAGCTCCATCACTGCACTCACAGTCACAGATCCGCTCGCAGATAAGTCGCCTCATGCTTCTGGGAGGGCGTGGTATTGGGGTCCCCCCTCTTCTCCAAGCCGTACCCAAAGACACATACACACCTCACACACACTTCATAGTGGGGTTAAAGCTGCACACACACACACACACCCCTCACACCGCTGTCCGAAAACCCCTCCACCCATACAAGTGCCGGCATTTTCTTTCACTCTCCCTCTCTCTCTCTCTTCTATCCCTCCCTCTCCCTCTCTCCCAGCATCTCTCCTCCTTCCCTCAGCAGCCTCACAGCCAATCACACGAGAGGTGACATCATAGTGTTGCAGCCAGTGCGGAGGCAGGACTATGAGTGTGTGTGTGTGATGGGAGAGAAAGGGAGAGACGCACACACAGACACCCCAGGAATATTAACAGGGCTCCTCGGTGTCCCTGCCAGACCAGCTAACCTAAACTCATTACCATTGACAACATACCCTCTCCAGCCTCTCCAGTCTCTTACACCACACACACTCTCTCTCTCTCTCACACACACACACAATTATCAACAACCTCTTAAAACACTTTTTACGTTGCTACATTCACCTGGCTGTGAGACAAGAAACACATTTATTCATTCACTCTATCCCTCTTCACATACACAACAGAACAAAGGATGATGGAGCAATGATCAAAGGAGGTCGTGTGGGGAGGGTGAAGGCAAGGGGGGTGGAGGGAGACCACACCCCTCCATCTGAGGCCTTGACCCTCCCACTCTCACACAGACACACACAAACACAGCACCGTCTGTGAGTATGTGGACAGTGACATGTTTATGGTTGTTTTGACTTTGTAGTCCAGGACACTGGATTTGAAATGAAACAATGACTGTGAGGTTCAAAGTGCCAACCTGCAGCTTTAATTTGACGGTGTTTGTATACACATCAGATGAGCAGTAGAGAAATGGTAGCCCTTTTAATACAAATTTACTATAACCATATAAATCCTTTATAGTCGGGTCTTCAGCCTGCAGACATCAGCAAGACACTTGGTATCTTGCTTGGTGAACATCTGTCAGGCCTGTACTGCAGCCATCTTCACATCTGGCTTGTTTTGGGAATTTTTGCATTGAGTCTGGTAGGGCTGACTCCAATACTTTGAAGCTTTGACTGTTGCCATGGTAATCGACCTCCAATTCGAATGCTTCGTTTTTTTAATAAATAAGTACGTAATTATAATGTATAAATCCCAAAATAGCCAATGAAATAAGGAATAATCCCACAACATTATTCATTATTCAACATGAATCATTATTAGATATTCTCAGACGGCTATCGTTGTTTGTGGAGGTGTGTGTGTGTACAGTAGTGTGGCAGCGGCACCGTCCCGAAGCTTTGAATACCTTTGAATATTTCTCACCAAGGCTCTGAAACCCAAAACTTTTTATTTGGAACAGCCGTAGAGTCTGGTCAAAAGCAAGTAAAATACATGCTCAAATATCGATATGTATCGATACTGAATATTTGAAATGGTTTCAGCACTCATTTTCCACAGTATTGATACACAGGTACCAGCGGTTCTTTCTGCGCTCTCTCTTCTCTCCTAAATGTAAAAGTTTAAGCCCTCAATTTTCCCCGTGGTATCGATATTTTTCAAGGTACTGTATCTTGAAGTTAGAAATTCCAGTATCGTGACAACATTAGCATTTAGCCACCGTTTTACAGCCGCTCCTTTGACCACTAGACACACACACAACTTCAAGCAGGTAGCCTTGATGTAATGGAGATGCAAATCCCTGCTGTGCTGGACTAACGTGCCGAGTCAAACCGAGTCGAGCCAAGCCAACAACATGTGAATGGAAAAAAACCTAAATGCCAACTAGACTGTTCAACCAATATGGATATAAACAACCCAAAATATTCTTTACGGCTTAAAATGAGCTTTTAAATAACTGCGATGATTCAGCATCAGGGTCAAAGTTCAAGGGTCAAGAGGACTAAAATCTATGCAGAAGAAAATACAGTGTTGTTTACAGGTACATTTATGAAGACACTAATAGGACTGAATGAATTCACAGTATCAGATACCAGTTCAGTGAATTGAATTGCTTTCTAACATTAGCAATACTCGGTCATGCATCGAGGGTCTTAGCATTGATTAGCGTCACTGTCAGCAGGATTTGCATCTAATCCTTTTGTCTGTAGTCAGACCCCATGGGAGTAAATGCCACAGGGTGAAGGGTAGAGCAAAGACACCAGAGAGAGGAGAGAGAGAGCGAGAGTGAGAGAGAGAGTGAGAGAGAGATTGAGAGAGAGAAACCCTCGTAGAGAGCAGACTGCACACATGCTGTTGCCATGGCGACCTGTGCAGACCAGCTTCTCAAATGAACAGAGCAGCAAACAGGGGAAAAATAAGATGTTCAGTAAGCCCACATGCCCACATGCACATTTCCAATTTAGTTTAATCAACAGTTGGATTTACTGTTTATTCACCGACTTCATGTTATTTTATTAAATTAGGATTCTGGTTTATTGTGGAGGAAAGGCTCCTCCAGCAGCATTAGCGTCTCCAAGGATACACCACATTGTCAAATAATATGGCACAAGATGCAAACAACAAGTCCTGACACACATACAGACACACAAACACAGTGAGAGAAATCAGCTCCACCGTGTACCAAGCAGCGTTGCCATGGAAACTCCAGGCCGAGATTCCCTCCTCTCTCCATTTCAGAAGAAGAGTCAAAAAACGAGGAGAGAAGACGACTGGCTTAAATATACAGATCTGATAGTCCAGAAATAACCAATCAGTGGTCAAATTAATAAAGACATGTCAAAACACATCTTTAAAAACATGCACCAGTGTGTCAATCCCTAATCTGTGTGGGAATAATCCCAGCCAGAAACAACAAACATTACCTAGACTGTGACAGCCCGCCAAGGGCGTAGTTGTCCCGCCGCAGTGTCATAATTAACCGTAAATATTTTTACACTTCTCAATGGGTGGGGGCTGGCTGTCCGTCGCAGGGCGCATTTCCTCCACGGGGCCGTGGATGTACTTAAGTACAGTACCTGAGTAGCCTAAATGTACTTAGTTACAATCCCCCACGAGAGCACAAAATTGTTTACAAGAGCACAAAGTTCTTCGTAGATCTAGCCTCTTAATTTTGTTCTCAAAGTGCACCAAATTGATGCATTTAAAGTGTACAAAATGTTCTTCCGGGGCAGCATGTCCCTAGACCCATAGAGGGAAACACACGCAGGGAAAGCTGGGGTGAAGTAAAACAAATGCATTGTTGTTCTGTTACTCTGTCCCTATCTAAAGAGAAAAGAACAGAAGGAGAGACTAACTGAAACATACAGCTCTGATCACAGTCTTGCAAAAGTCATGTAGTGTTTAAAGGGCAGATCTCTGAACACAAACACTCCCAACAAATATTCAGCTGTGACCACATGGTGGCAGCACCGGCTCTGTTCTAGCCAAATTATTTTTTTTGGTTCAAACGTGCCAAAAAAAAAAGGGGGCACAGCCTCCCACTGCATTACAGGCAGGGGAGGGAATGAGAGTGGGAGTGTTTGTGCGTCACAAGAATTACACTGAATAAAATAGTCACCTCAAATCTTCCCCAACTCAACAGTAACAACTCAATCATGAAATGAAGGGTTTTTTTTATTTAAGGGTGACTGTTTATGAGTGATAAAAATATTTTTTTAACTGAAAGTATTTATTATAAAGAATTTCAAAAACGAATTGACGACACTGAAATCAAGGTAAAGCCAACAAAATACCAGCCAATACTACAAACCAACAACAGTTGAACTTTAATATGGCGCATATATAAAACTGTACTAAACTTTGCTTGCTTAATAATAATAATAATAATAAAAAATATTAATAATAATTTATAAGGCTGTCCTCGACCAAAGAAATTGTTAGCCGACCAACACTCGATCACTCGATAAAACCGAGTTTCTCCACAAAGAATCACACAAAAGCACCACTTTCTATCAACTGGAGCTGCAGCAGACATCCTCACATACACGTACTACAGCTGAAAATCTCAACATGCGACTGAACCATATCTTCTGAGGAATTAGATTTACTACACAGAGAGAGCGTGTGTGTTTGTGCTGATCTGCTGTAATCTTCAGGGGAACAGGCACTGTCACATATTCCCACTCAGAGCCATGTGACAGTGTGCAGAGTCCCATGCATAAGATGACACACAGAGAGATGAGAATGACTACATGAGTAACACTGCAAGAACTGGGACAAAAGCTGTTAAAAAGCTTACGACTGCACCGGCTCCAAAGTAAACTAGAAGAGGTATGTGTGTCAACAGAAAACTAAAATATGAAACCACAGCTATTCCTGCAGACACATACTGTGTTCAACTAATAATTATAGGCATGTAGAGTGGAAAAAGTACTATTACTCTCTCTTTATAGAGATTATTAGTGGAGAAATTGTGTCTGCAGCAAGAAATACAAGTTACAAATCAAAACAACAATACACACACAAGGAAAAGCATGAAACCACAATATAGTATAGAAGTAAATAAAGGCCAACACCTCACAGACTCTAATTGGATGTGTGATAATAGGTCACTAATTAGTGCAAGAGGGGGAATAAATGCAGCATGAATATAAAGGCTGTAATCCTAAAGGATAAATGTGTTTTATACTTCCAAAAATGGTACTGTAGGTTTTGCATCGATATGATGATCGGATGTTTCACTGGGATGGAGAAATGACATTCAGGCCCTGATTTTCTAAGAGGAGACAGACTGCTCCATTTCCAGATCAGATCAGGGAAAACAAGCTTCTTAAATGAAAACACACACACACACACTGACACACACACACACAAACACACACAGGTATAATTTGAGTCCCAATTCCAAGTCGGGAAGAGGGATAAACCATCATTTCCAGAGGAAAGCTTTGCCATGGCAACCAGCCTAGCCTGGAAACGGGGTCATGGTTTCCTGTGCACAGCCGAAGATGCACTGGAGCAGAATGAGCATGTCTGCGAAAGAGAGAGCGAGTGTGTTTGTGTGTGTCAGTCCCTGTCAACACTGAGCTATGCAAGCAATGAAAGCTGCTACTGATGGTCAGTTTGCAAGGCACCAAATATCTCTGGGCTTGTGTGTGTAGATGTGTGTGTGTTTGTATTCACACAAGCAAGTATTCAGACAGGACCAAATAGCATTAAGTAAGGCGCCGGCAGCACTGACATGCTTTACTTTCTTACACCAAAAAAAAAAAGGAAACATTCCTCTATACCATAGACTGTATGGAAGAAGTGGACGTAGTCACCGTGACGTCACCCATTGGTTTGTGGACTACTGTTTTGAAGCCTGGAGTTTGGCGTTTGGCCGTCGCCATCTTGGTTTTTTGGAACCAGAAGTTTCGGGGAGTATAAGTGACACGCGTCCAGTCGAAATCTGCTATTTCAATGTTGAAATTGGACAGTAAATCAGTCTGAAAGAAAGGATATGTTTGTATTGCCCTATTTTTATTGGGAACCACGAAACACATTGTTTAGTAAGATTAAAAAACTGGCAATGCTCAGAGACTGAGTGGCTATTCCCGTATGAAACATTTAAGTTTTAAAAATTGCTCTTTATCAGGATAAACTATATGCATGTTCTGCTATTGGTGCATGTATAATTTATTTGAAATTTAGTATTTATGATGATTTTTCTGTTTGTCTTGTATATGTTACCTGAAGAGGTCTTCTTATTAGGGCTGTCAATCGATTCAAATATTTATCGCGATTAATTAATTGCAAATTAATTTTTTTATGTTTAAAATGTACTTTATCAAGTATTTAATACTCTTATCAACATGTGCAAATGTATGTATATATTTATTATTGGAAATCAATTAACAACACAAAACAATGACAGATATTGTCCAGCAACCCTCACAGGTACTGCATTAAGCATAAAATAATATATGCTCAAATCATAACATGGCAAACTGCAGCGCAACAGGCAACGACAGCTGTCAGTGTGTCAGTGTGCTGACTTGACTATGACTTGCCCCAAACTGCATGTGATTATCATAAAGTGGGCATGTCTGTAAAGGGGAGACTCGTGGGTACCCATAGAACCCATTTTCAGGCTTTGAAAATAGCCCTGCCAGTTTTTCTTCGCCAAAATATAGTGTAAGTTTGGAGTGTTATTTAGCCTCCTTCGCGGCAATTAGTATGACATGGTTGGTACCAATGGATTCCTCAGGTTTTATAGTATCATAGGATGCCAGATTCACTCTAGCTTTAAAACTGAGCCCGCTACAGTCTAGAAATCACAGGTTGCCTTGATGCGCTAAAGAAATTAGTGGCTTTAAAACTAATTTGCTTTAACGCGTTATTATCGCGTTAACTTTGACAACCCTACTTTTTATATTTTCATTGTTTGACATATAAAACTGTCTTGTAATT
>CAKAOI010051360.1:0-117776 GCA_916701655.1 Sebastiscus albofasciatus
GTGACAAGAACTTTTGAAGTAAGGTCTTCACGACGGACTTAAATCCTTAAAACCAGTCTGGAAAATGAAACACCTTTTATACACGTCGAGTGTCAGCCAATGGATGGATTGAAAACTGAACCTAAAGTATATGCAGTGCAATCTAATGTAATGCGGTGTTAATGATTTTTAAGTATGCATTTGATACTCTCGATTCTGTCTTCTAATTCCACTGAATCAAGTAACTGATTTGAAAGAGCTGTATTGTAGTAACTAGATATATATATATATGTGTATATATATATATATATATATATACATATACATATATATATGCATGTATATGGTATATAAACATAGAACTGAATTGAATAGATCAGCTCCACTGTCACTGATATCCGATCCAGCTATTTGGATCAGTATCGGTTAGGTATCCGATCCGGTATCGGTATCTGTGCATCCCAAATTTTAGCAAGTATTTTGTCTCAATAGTCAAGTTGTTTAGTCTGTATTACCCATCATTATTGTCTTAAATAACTAAAACTAACAACTGAATAGATATGGTAAAAAAAACAGACTTGCAATATCATTTGAAGTGCTGCATTTTCACAAGTCTTGCATCTGTGATCAGCCAGAATACATGACCTCTTGTGTGTATGTGCACCAACAACAACAGGCCACTTCTTCATTGACTAATTACAATGACAATGGTTTCCTTTCCTTGTGTGTGATTTTTATAAACGTAGGTTAAAAGCATCTACAGTAAGCACACAAATTGGCCCCGTCCAGTCAGGGTGCCTGTGAGCTCAAACTGCCTCCTTAGAGGAAACCACTGCCAGCGCCGTGAACTGTGAAATTCAACTGGTCACATGGTTAATGAGCAAAGAGGGCTGCATCCTGGCGAAGGATAGTAATAAAATAGATTATTAGCACCCACGTATTTCACCATTATGGGAGGTTTTCTATCACTCTTTCACACCCTCAATAAAAATACACATGCACTGTAAGTTATAGGAACACGAATGCATGTGTGCAGCATACAGTATATACACTCTACACATGCACATACAGTAACAAGGTGCAGCTGACGTGAAGTTAGACAAAGTTCATATTCAAGTGTCGGGGCCCATTCCTTGGACGGCTGCTTTATAATGACTTTCTGTTCTCAACCTCCATTCTGCACACTTCAATGGGCATGTGGCATGTGTGTGTGTGTGTGTGTGTATATGTGTGTGTTGTACTTGTGTGATATAAAAGAAGATGAAAATTCTCTAAGGTGCAGGCATTTTGTCGGTATTTTGTGGTATTTAGTGGTTGCAGGTAAGGTCTGGGGCATTGTCTAAGGTATATAAATGTATATGTTTCTGTGTGTGTGTGTGTGTGTGTGTGTTAAAGATGGCAGTCACTCTGCTTCAGGCTATCTGGTTCCTCCATTTACTCCAGCAGTGACTCAGACTTATTTTCAGTCTGGAGGAAGTTTATTCTTGAAAATTGACTATTTGAACCGATCCTCTGTTCTCACACTCGAGCTATATGAAATAGCAGCAGACATCAGGAGAGACTGCAGAACTGCTTTTTGGAGGGCTTTATTCTCACAGGTTAGCATAGTATACCCAGTACTCTAATCGCATATATTTGGAAATAACTTGTTTTCAGTACATGCAAGTCAAATGTACTTCTTTTGAAAAATCTTCTGCACACTAAAAGTTGACATGCATATGAAAACATCATATAGAAATATTTTTTTTCCACCATATTTCCACATATATGGACATTTCCAGGTTGTGAACACGATACAAACAGCCTCTGTATTTTGGGAACGTATTGCCAGTCAGCTATTAAGTAATTATCCACAAACTGCTCTTTTAACTTGTAAACAAAATTAGCTCCTTCTCCCCTTGTGTGTTTGACTTTCTATTCAGTCCAACAAAACAAACAAACAAAAAACCCTGACCACAAAAAGATGAGGATAGAATATAAAAACTATCAGTCGCATAATGTTTTTCACTCTGTGCTGCTCCTGGCAGGTCAGGCTGGCTGGCTGGAAACTACAGGAAACATCCGCAGCTCATATAATACTACTGCCAGCACAAGATGAATTAGCCTCTCAGACAAACACAGTCTAATATTTTCTAATGTGTCTGCTGTCTCACACATCAACCGTATCATTCTTGAATATAAAGTACCTCATTTGTTTGCGTCTCTGACAGCAGATGTTTATTTTTTCTTTATCAGAATTCTTTTTCCTTATCATTTTTTCTGACAAATGACTTTATATTTTCCAAACCACTGACAGAGCAACATTATCTTTGTCATGTTGCACGTACAGTATGACTTTGTATATTAATAATCTCGCAAATTGAATAACAACTCTGTTGTACTTTGATAGCAAAACCCCCCAAAACGCTGAGCTATCACATTATCTCTACTGAATATAAATGTCAAAACTAGGAAAAAAATCAATAGCAAGAGAAAAAACAAAAGTGTTCTTAATGCAAAATTTTAGACAACTTGTTTTATGGTCTGGGCGTATTTATCGTTCAACGAATAATTACTTTACGTAATAAGAAAATTAGAACCAAAGTGTTTGAAAGCATATTTTATGGAAGACTCCAAGAGATGAAAGAGAAAAGTTTATAAAGTAAAGTATTCCGATGATCACCATCCTAATAACAAAACATGAAAGAAGAGGAGAAGGAAGAAGAGAAGAGCAGAAGAAGAGGATGAAACTGGGGAGAAATATAAAGAAATATGAGGTTGAATCAGCAACTTAATTTCACCTCTTGGTAACTTCTAAACACTAAATGAAGAAGTGTCTCTGATATAATGATGATGGAACTGGAAAATTGGCACGCGGACAAATACATACACTCGCACACTTAGATTGTTATGGCAGTTTTTAAACATGCTGTGTGAGATAATGTGAGTTGAAGTAGATGAGGCTATCAGTATTTCTGCTGACTCAGCCGTCTCTGACCTGCACTTAAAAATGTGTGTGTGCATGCTCGCTTATGCATGCTTGAAAGAGAGTGTGTGTGTGCATTCAGTGTGCTTTTTGTAAAGCTTGTGGGATTTTTTCTGAGCATGTATACTGTATATTTTGAGCATTTACATCCATGCAGTTACGTACAGTACTGTATGCACTTACTCATATTGTACACACACACACAGGGAATGAGAAAACTCTCATTTCCTGTCCTCTCTAGTCAGCAATATTTGCGCAATCGACCCTAAAAAGCTGCTTTCAATTCAGTGGCTAAAACTGGAAAACTAATTATCCACAAACTGCTCTTTTAACTTTTAAACTAAGTTTGCTTCTTCTGCTTTCTGACTTCCTGTTAAAGGGAAATCTTTCAACCTGGACTGTATTTTCCCATCTTTTTGTATCTAAGTGTCTAACGGGGACAACACTTTTTAAATTTGGTCCAGTATTGAGGGAGAACGCTGCAGCCAGCAGCCATGAAACGGTCTGTAATGTAATACTATCGGGCAGTTGCACACAGTCAATGTACGTCCACTAAAAGTGCTTGTTTTGGCCACTGGCAGGTTCAGATTGTTATTATAAGAGTCTGACAACATTATCGCTGCATGAAAAGTGGGATTTTTGTCTATTATTATACTATTTAGGTCACGTACGGTTCATCGTTCGGTGCATGTCGGTTTTCCACCTGCAAAAGGTGTTCTGTCTGACGGCCTCATCCACATTGTTGAACTCATCTAAAATATTCAGCCATCACATTGAAAATCATTTAGATAAGCACTATGCTTTCTGTACTCCAACAGCCTCCAACACAACAAGATCTGACAGCACTCCTCTCTCCAACTCTCACTCTTTTCTGGCAACAAGTCGCATGACACATTAACAAACCAAGCCTTTGCCATATAACCGCCACGCCCCAAGAAAAATATGAATTCAGCTCATGTACAGTATTTCCCTCCCAGTGATCCAGTATATACCTTCAGTATTTTGTCACTGTCTAATTCCTCCCACCTCATCCGTCTCCTGAAACCCAAATCCAAATAAACTGGACAAGTTTATTGTCTTTTCTTATCATAACGAAATTGCAGTTGAATACAAACAAGCTCAGAGACAAAATTTGACAAAAACGTTAGAAGTTGACCTCATAAGAATATTCCAAAGGCACGCATTTTACACATTTCACTTTGCAATGTGTGCATCTATCTGGATTAATCATCAAGCTGATCCAACCACCATATTACTTTGTCTCTTCTTTTCCTTCTACAAACAAACAAAGCTCCAGTCATCCCAAATCTCGCCCTCCCTCAGACACAACACATTTATTTATAGTTGCTGCTCTTGTTTCTCCATTATCACTTCTTCTCCTTTCCAAGAAGCTTCCAGGGAAGGCTTCACGGAAACAGCTTTATAATAATAATTTATAGGCGAAATAATAAGCTGTGAATTTTGAATTTCACTCTGTGAAATACTGTGGATTACTGCTGGAAAGCTCCAGAAGCACTGGTGCAAATGTCCTGGGTGGGGTGTAAATTTTTACAGCACACAAGGACAGCTTTAAGTGCTCTCTAATATTTTTAATGTGAGGCCTTTAATCATTTTGAGAGATACAGAAACGGTGTTTATACACTTGTGGAGTAAATTATGGCTCTGAGCAATATGTGAGTTATACTGAAGATAGCATTCACTTCTACTTTCTATGTCTATATGTCTCTCTGTTTGTCTCCATATTTTTCTGTCTGTATTCCTCTTTGTGTCTCAAGCTCACTGTCATATTTATTTCTTTCTCTGCTCTTTTCTGTTTTTCTGTAATCTCTCAGTTTGTGTGTCTGTGTGTGCGCTTCGCTGAGCGGTGACAGATCCTGCTGGGTATTCCTGCTTTCACACAAGGTGTCTTCATATGGTAATCCCTTTATAACCAACACACAAACATGCACACGCACACGGACGCTCCTCTTATTCACTTGTCATCTGTCTAAGCGGAGACGAACACTTCCTCTGGCCAGGCAGTCTGCTGCATCTGTTCCCTCTCTCAACATTGTCATGTTCTCCAGCAGAAAGACGGAAAACAATGGAGAAGACAAAAAGGCGGAGAGAATGATGGACAGCTACTCCCTGACATTTTGAGAATTGAGATTAAGAAAGGCAGAGAGTTGGTGGGCTGGTGTTGGTCTGTTTTTAGCAAGAGTTATAGGAAATAAAGTACACAACAGCTGCTCTACAGCAAGAAAATATTGTCTATAAAGACTGGACTCCAGTAATGTTCAAGTTATGTTTCCATCCATTAGTCAAACACTCTTTAAAATGAAACAATACACGTCCATTTCCATCAGCCCTGCTGAAAATGCCTCTGAACAGTCTGGTTAATTCAAAGAGCACGTCCGCTAAAACAAAAGAATTGATCATTATTCTGCAAGTTGTTATTATTATTTTGTTTCGGCTAATGTTGATATTGCATGCCGAAGTGTTTTGCGATATGAGTTTGTCATTCACTGGGCCTGTTGAGGCCAAACCAATGTCATTATTTATTCAGTTGAAGCATTTGCATCCCTATTTATTCCATCATTTATTTTTTCACAAAACCCTTTCGCAGAAAATTGTTTTTTATTGAAGGAATGTCATAAAAATTTCCCACTTCCATTCAGCCTGACTAATTTGACACAACATAATTTACATACATATATTTGGACAAAGTCCCAGTTATTGAGGGAAATATGAAATGTCTTTGTCAGGGAATCAGTTGGAGGACAAACTAATATCTTCTCTAGAGCTTTAAAGATTAATCCATTAGTTGTCTACAACTATTAAATCAATCGCCAACTATTGTTGTTGTCTTTTTACGATAATCGTTTTTGATAATCGTACAATTAGTTTGAGTAAATTTTAAAGAAAAAAAAGTCAAAATTCTCTGACTCCAGCTTCTTAAATGTGAAAATGTTCTGGTTTCTTTACTCCTCTATGACAGTAAACTGAATATCTTTGAGTTGTGGACAAAGTGAGACATTTGAGTACGTCATCTTGGGCTTTGGGTAAACACTGATCGACATTTTTCACCAATTTCTGACATTTTATAGACCAAACAACTAATCAATTAATCAAGAAAATAATCAAGAGATTAATCGACAATGAAAATAATCGTTAGTTGCAGCCCTGATCTTCTCTGGTGGTCCAGTCTGAGGTCACCAGGGAAAAGTATAGTAATAACAAAACCCTGGAAAGACCCACACCTACCACAGATTGTTGCCTTTTGTAATGATGTCCGTACAGTGTGTCTGTAGATGTAATAAATTTTATGGCAATCAAAACCTGATCTATATTGTGTAATGTACTTTGTTGTACATTCATGTCATGTATGTGGCCTGGATTACATTTTGGCAAAAAGGCTATGGGATCATTAATTATTCTACTGACCTTTTTGAACTATTTAGTAAATAAACAACTGTCAAAAATAATGACAAATATCCCCTATAACTTCATCATGGGAAACCACAGAGAGGTCTTGAAGGGTGATGAAATGTGCAGTTTCAATCCCACTCCGTACACTCCACTAGTTTAAAAAAAAATAAAATGAGTGTAGAGCAGTGGAGCGTGGGAGAGAGAGAGACAGAAGAGGGAGGAGGGCTATCATCACCTGCACACACACACTCATCACAGCGGTGTTGACGGGTCAAGAGGAAAAATCCAGCCCGAGAACCACTGGAAAACCACCCAACAGGCTCCAGCACTTCAAAAACATCAAAATATAGTCTCTTTCTCAGTGGCGTGTCAGAAAGCTTCCTGCTCGGCATTTGTTTAAAAAACTACCACCTGATTTTAGAATCAAAATGATTGCCGTTGAAGTGGTTCAAGTTCTAATGGACTTTAACAACCCAGGAGCACAGACTGGACATTACACTTTTTACAATTACAGTTATTACATTACGATGGGTTTTCTTTAAAACTGCTTACATATTCTGACCAGCAGCTCAAAACCTCTATCTATATCATAATGAAGTGAAACAGAAGCAATCGTATCAGCACAAAACTAGATGCTATTTTTTTCCTTTTATAAATGACTACAAATTATTATCATTCAAGTATTTTTTTAGCACACATATGTTAGAGACTAACCTTGTGGAAGCTGCCATGGAAGATTTTTTTGATTTCAGTTCCTTCAAAGGTGACGGTCTGGAAGTCTCCTTTGTAGTCATAGTTGAAGAACGTCAAGGTCTTTCCAGAGTCTGTAAGAGAACAGACAGATAGACAGAATAGACGGTGAGGGAAGAAAGAAAAGGTTGATGTTCACATCAAGTAGAAACCTTTTTTTTTTGTACACACTATTGTCTCGTGTCTCCTGTTAACAGACTACAATAAAGATCTGGTTTGTTACAATGGTGAACTACATGGACTGGACAATATTAGCAACAAACAACTTGATCTTTGTGTTACTCTGCTGTTTGTCTGCATTCAGAAAATTAGATTCATTTTACCATTGAAAGAATACAAACTTGTATGATGAGATGTCAATTTGACTGATAAATGTAATAATTCCATTTCATTATGATATAGGCATGAAATCCCTGTCGTCGTTAATTAGCAAAACCCTGTAATATCATTTTGTATCAAGTTCCTTCTTTTTTAGAGGGCAAGACTACAACATCCTACCTATTATTCTAGTAATATATGTGATATTAGAGGCAATCAGACCATGTCAATGAAATCTAAGCTCTGAGATTGTCACACTATTATTGCTTCGGTCTCTGTAAGATAAAATATGCAAAGCAGAAAAAGGAGTCATTGGATCACTGTGTGACGATTACTTTGTTGCTGTATAATCTCTGACATGGCACAAAAAGTACAAATAATGGTGGTACAACTTTTGTTAAAATACTGTGAGCTTATTTCAAACCTCTGGACCAATTAACTGTAGTCAACGATTGTGGCTATTTTCATTACAAGTGTGCTATGCCATCATCAACAAGTTTCCTTGCTTTTGTCTTAAATTTCAGCCCATGTAACATTTCTCCACAAGTTCAGGATTCTTCTGAACAGCCAACTATACTATATACCCAAATCACGATTCAATGTTTTCACCCTTTTCTTGCTGCTTAGCTGTATCAGGGTCAACAGGGAAAGCAGAACCAAACAAAATGACTTTTCCTCTGCAACTTCCTCCACCGACTCCTGGGGTTCCCAAGATCCTCCAATCCAGCTGGTAATATAATCTCCCCAGCAGGTCAGAGGTCTGCCCTGGGTCTCCTCCAAGTCAGTGTCCGAAACACCTCTAAAGGATGATGCTTGGGGTGTGTTCACCCAGTGTGCAGTGTTTCTGTAACATCACTTATCACAGTCGGATACAAACAGAGCCACTGCCCCATGGTCAATCTTATGACGCCATCATCCCATCTGCTTTGGCCTCAAAAGTACTGGCTTTATATGAAATTGTGATCTCTACTTAGAAACTCAAAAGCACACAAGGATCAGCACCTCTAAGACAGAGGTTGTGGTGCTTTCCCAGAGTAATCCCATTAAAGACAGGGTAAATAAAGGAAGCTTTCCGCAAACAGAAGTGCTCTGGCATCTCTCAATAATGATTGAGTATACAAAGGTTAGATGAAAACGTTGCACATTTGAAGGTACATTATATTGGATTAAAAAAGTAGTGTTTTCTTTCCAGCAGCACTTTGAAAAAAGCTGCTGCATAATGCACTCTCGCACATTATTTGGAGCCAGTGGGACTGCAGGAGCTTCAGCACACGTCTCCTGTTTGAGTTTGTCAAACTGCGATGTGTTATGATGCAGGTGAGACAAAGAAATGATAAGCAACAACACAAGTGATTCAAACTTACTGTCCAGGATTAGTCCTACCAATGGCTCGTTGTCATTGTTGAGGATTTCCCACAATGCAAAGGGCTCCTGCGGGGTCTCGGGAAGTAGGCGGAGCATCATAGAAATGGTGTAGTCCGACGGCAAACCTTCAGGGTGGAGGTACCTGGTACACACATGAAAAAACAGGCAAACACACACACACACGCACACACACAGACACAGGTAGATAGTGAGCATAGTTGTGCCCTCAAGGCAAGTATCCACTAGGTGTCTTTTTCAAAGTGCCATTGTCTCTTTTCAGCTCTTGTGAATGCTTTTAGAGTGCTTTCAGCTGCCTTAGACTGTCTTCGAGTGCCAGCTTCTTTTTGATCTCAGAGCCGAGCCTTTTTTTGTGCAGCTGCCTTCGAGCACTTCAGGTTAAAATTATCTCAGCTTCAACTTTTCAGAGGGCTCGTCATTGTCACTTTCCACAAACTGAACAATCACAGAGTAGGAGGCTGTGGTTAAAGCTGCTCGATGGTAAAAACCAAGAAAAAAAAGCTCCAATATGACAACTTCAGAGAAAGACAGACATTACGGGACCACATTTGAAGCCATTGAACGCTACCTTTAAGTTTTATACTAGGTAAATGTTAACACCTCTAACCTGCACCTGTAAGCGAAGAGACATTTTTCAGTTCATTTGTTTCCAGCTGGGAATCCTCCAAATTACTTGTGGTCATGGTCTATATCTGCAATTTGAAACCCATTTGAAATGCACAAGATGAAATCCTAATGAAACCTGAAGACATGACCTTTAATCTTTTATTAATACTTACCGATTGGGCATGGTCTAATCAAAATAGTACAATAGCTCCTATAAGTGTGTAACTGTGTGAGCAATGAAAAGTAAAAGAATTCAAAGAGATATACAGTAGGATCTACAGTGTATTTCCATATGTGGAAAGCAGACCATCAATCATAGCCTGAGTATATATTTGAGGCGGTTTCTCTGTTGCTCTGGTCAGGACACACACAGAGTCTGTTCCATGGGAAACTACAGGGCATTAAATGTGCAGTAAATGTTAATTAGTGTACCTATCAGTATGTGTTTTGCTTTTTGGATATGCTATGGAGCCTCACAGTAGCTGGTGAAATGCTATAACAATTTTTATACGTGACACCGGAGATACTGTTTGTACAGGTTGTGATTATTTAAAAAGAAAAAAACATCATATAGTTGAGCTTTGAGGCCCTAAAAGAAAATGAAACTGCCAATTTGTGGTTTGCTTTTTGAGTTAATTGGCAGTAGGAATTGCAGGGATTAGTGGAAACGGCATGTTTCAAATATTACTTTCATAATCTGCTCCTTTTTATGGCAGAAATTCCACAATTAAAACTGCACTCTAAGTTTTGAAAAAAGTTTTAAAACAAACTATCTTATAGAAACATACAGTGTATTAACATTAATACACCAGATAAATGTGTGCCATCTAGAGTCTGGCAAACACATATGGATATTCTTTAATATTATTTCTACAGCGACAGGCTCAAATTCTACAATCTTCAAGACCACTCTTTGTGGTTATTAGCATTGGGGGCAAGTACTAGCAGATATAAGACAGCCCAGGTGTTATGAGTGGGACTTGAACCCTTGTGTCCTAAAAGATAGTCCAAAACAAAGATAAAGGAAAGATCTTTGACACATTTTCTTTCATGTTTGCTCCCAAGTGGTTTGATTTTTAACGAGAAAGTTGGGAGATTTTCACTGGCAGGACTGTTAAATAGTTGTAGGACTCTGTGTGAACTGCTGGCTGATAATTCAAAGTCCTCTGGTGTTTGTGTCCCACTGACAGTCACCACTCCCCATGTTCGGAGGAAGAAGGAGAAGTTTTACGTTAAAGAGTTGTCACCTGGATTGAGCGTGCACTGTATAAAGAAGATGTATGTCTTAGAGAAGGAAAAAGAAATGGTGACAACTTTTGATTATATTTGTGATTTATAAATGAATGTGTCCGTGTGTCGTGATGATTCTTTTGTGAGACTGATTCATCTCATTTATAACCTCTTGTATTTGTTATGTGTTCACAGGCGTCTCTTCAACAGTGATCTTGATGTCAATGACGCTTGAACAAATAAACCTGTCACTGAACAAACCGTCACCTCCGACACTGTCGGTCACTTATTTCGTATTCTGGTGTAAGGCAAGTCTGTGAATGTAAAACGGTGACCTGATAAATGTTTTTTTTTGCCTACTTTGGGAGTACCATTAGCCTTGGTTAACAGATTTTTAGACAACAGCAAAAAGAAAAATACATCAATGAGAACAGCTAAATAGTGTGTTTGGCTATAATAGAACATAAAGTGAGTAGGAGGCGAGAGGATGGAGGTGTAATGAAGCACAGTAACCCGTGCAAATCCAACTCATTATTAGATGACAGCTATGATGCACAGTTTTTTTGCTTGCAAACTGAAACAGAATTTCTAGAGCACGATTTAAAGAGTGCTTTTCTAAATAGAAATCAGTTTAACATGTACTGTAAACCATGTTTTCAGATGTCCCCTCTCCCCCCTTAGAGTGGACATACTCACTTGGTGGGCTGTGACACCAGGGCGTCACGGTGTAATCTGTAACAGGGGAAGCTGTTGAATGAACCCGGCTCCAGAGAAACTCCAGGTATGGTGCTGTACTCCTTCTCTACGAGGCCAAACTTCTCCATCATACGGAAACCTGCAACAGGCAAATCATCATTACCTTCATCCTCATCACGATCAGCATCCTCCTCCTCCTCCTCCTCCACTGTAATTACAATCATTACCGCCACCACACTGCACCCTCATTATGTTATTACCATCATCATAATTGTCTTTTTATCAAGGTTTGATGGACTGGTCGGACCTGTGTGACCGTTGTTGTACAGTATATTATGTATTTTTCCTTACCTGCCATTGTGTTACCACTCATCAACACAGACGGACAAGCTGAAAGACAGAAAAGAGTCTGTTAGTTCATCTTTAATATTTCTAATTCTCTTATTTTCTTCAGTCATTCTCAGAGTCCTTTCTTGACTTTTCCCGTCTGGGTCTCTTATCCTTTGTGTTTTAAACCCGAGGTGTTGTTACTCACTGGCGGTGGCAGCCTCGCAGACAAAAGTAATGAGCTGTTCTTCTATTTTCTTCACAGCATCCAAATCGTCCACGAAGAACACGTGTCTATCGCTGGGCTTGCTGGCAATATT
The DNA here is from genome assembly GCA_916701655.1 of Sebastiscus albofasciatus. Classification (NCBI taxonomy): domain Eukaryota; kingdom Metazoa; phylum Chordata; class Actinopteri; order Perciformes; family Sebastidae; genus Sebastiscus; species Sebastiscus albofasciatus. The sequence continues at coordinate 11,983 of CAKAOI010051360.1, forward strand.
CACCAGCTCCCCATAGTCCGCGTCCGCAAAGCCAATGGCAAAGATGATATAGCCTGAGAATGGAGTCAAACAAAAGAACTCGTTACAAGTTTAAAGTCAGTGGAAAGGATTAAGTGGAGTAATGTAACACATTGTTGGAGTTATGGGTTTCAAACCAATGGTTGAAGAGTCTGATAGCCTATAACAGTAAAATGTGACATACAGTACATAAAACATCCAAAGGCAAAACCACCCCAAGCGAGCATAAAAACTTTTTTTTCGCAATTGAGGAACTTTTATTGAATTTTGCCGTTTCTATACAGCTTTTTTTAATGAGATACTTCAAAATGTGAATAAAAATATGTGAATGGGAACACGTTGCCCGTCAATGAATCACATACTGTACATCAAGTGTCGATCATTTCCTTTCAGAACTTTAACAAACTACCTATGGTTTTATTTCTGTGTTTGGTCTATAAAACACCCACCATCCATCTGCATCTCCTTGGACACTTTGTTGACATCATCTTGCGAACGTCCATCAGTGAGAACAACCAGGACTTTAGGAACGCCCCGTCTAGCTCCGGCCTCTGGGGTGAAAATAGACTCCTTCACATGTTTAATGGCCCGACCTGATGGAAGACAAAAGGAAACCTCTTTACTTGGCAACCATACCAGTATTTCGCATGTTATAGCCCATATATGCATTTCTATTTGACATTTATGCCATCTGTTTTGATGTTTATTTCTACTTTCCAAGTCTGTTAATTTGTGTAAAACTGTAAAATTAAGTTAAATCAGATAATTAATCACAGTACACATTGTGTCAGCTTTTTTGTCAATATTTATCTATATATTATATGTTATACATATGAAGCATAGTGTTAGTTCAAGCAAAACACTGAAGCTACACTTGTAATATCTGATTGGCATCATCATTTCCAATACACTTCACAATCATTGGCTCATTCACAGCTGTGTGGCTGGTAACGTCCAATCATATTCATGTCTGTGCACAGCAGACATTAAACCCTGGAACTTCTCACTGTTACTCTGCTGATTACGTTCATGCCTGCACCATTTGCTGACACAGCTCCCTCCACCAACCTCCTCCTTAAGTGACATTTCGTATTGTTGATTTAAATAAGATTTAATGTTCATGTATGTTTATTAAGGGAGGATTAGCTCTCTCAGCAGGATCCTCATTGCTACTCAGATTGTTTGAGAGCTCCCTTAAACAGTAGAGCCTTTTCTGCCAAATCTTACTCTATAAACATTTGCTACAAATGGCCAGTTCCATGAAGTGTTTATGAATAAACGATAGCAACTCTGAGAAAAATAAATGCTACTATGTGAATTTTTTTGTGATTATCTTACATTTTAAAGTCTCTGCAAGACTGTTCTCATGTTGTAGTGAATTGAATGTTAACAAATGGCTGCCTTGAAGGAATAACACAATAAAAACATGAAACAGTACGGCAGCAATATAACACATACATTCATAGTGAAAATAAAAATGCAAAACCTCTAGTATGGTCCTTTATGTGGTGCTTAGACCCTCTTTAATCCAACTCTTATCACCATGATATGAAGCCTCATTTCTTCATTGGTACAACATTTTGGAACAAAGGAATAAATGCTTGGCAAACCAAACTTATTGAAAGCCCGGATGTCTTCATTAACAGTCTAAAAGAAATCCTCTCCTCCACCTCGAGTACGGGTGTGAATGCTTGTGACCTTTCGTACAATTTTAATGTACTTGCTAATTAAAAAAAGTATTCTTTATTCTTCCACCGACATTAATAAAATACATTTCAGGCCCATAATTATGACATGACAATAAGTGACCTAAAAGCTCCTGCAACCAGATTCAGTCAGAGTTTCCATTAGCATTTAAAATGTGCCAGAAGGCCGACAATGTCCGATGTATTTCAATGAGACCTGAACACTAAGAGATGAGACAAAGATGGAAATGTCAAAATCCAGTCCGTCAAAAAGTTAAAATTAGATGAACCTTTGACAGTGTGCATGTCACCCACTAATGGATTTAATCAGTCACAAAAATCTGTCTAGACAGCTTTAAAAGGCGCCCACAACAAAGCAGCCGTGGCATCAGCGGATTTAATGAAGCCTTATGTATCTCTGTGTTTCAAAACAACACAAAACACGTGAAGCTCTGTAAAATACAAAACAAGTCAGGTCATTAGCAAGGTTAAAGGTTAAATCAAAAGCATTGTGCTCAATTAGACTATATTTTTTATTATACTTCTATTGATCTATTTTGCTTCAGACGGCGTGAAGACAAAGGACAAAGTGAAGTGACCTTGACTACTGTTGAAACATGAACTCTAAACAGATGAAGGATGGTAATTATTGTTATTCAGCCACAAATTACAAGGTATAGTCACTTATAATAACAGGAGAAATCGACATGCTGTTGTCCTTCATGGCTTTAAATGATCAAAGCTGTTAAAGACATCACACGTACTGAATATAGGCAACAATGTGTGTGCAAATATACTCACTTTGTGCACACAAACTGATGAGCACAGTCCTCCGATTATAACCACACACAGGTTGGTCATTTTTATTTAATGCCAGTTTTTGCATACTGTCCATCATGATTTGCATTAATACTTCAAAAAGATCATCTACTCATCTCCACCTGACCTTTACATAATTAAAAGGACAATCACTGCCATTAATCCTCTTAACTCCCTCTGTCCTTTAACACTCTCTCCTCTCTTGAGTGTGTCTGAGTTATTAAGAGAGGTACTGAGTATCAGGGAACTTTGCAATAACAACAATAGCATTAAATGGCCCTTTAAGGTGTATGGTGTCTCTGTTTCCCAATTTCTGACCAAATCAAACCCCTCAGACCACATCCCCACCTCCTCCTGTTTTTTTTTTTTCACAGAGCTGTCAGTGGTGACAAATGATGTAGTGCTTGGCCCGTAAAGTGTTGTGTTGTCACATATCTGCCAGAGATACATCTGTTTCTACACTGTCCTCTGATCACGCTGGGCGAGACCGGAATTACAGCAGCTAGCCAGGCATGAAGTGAGACACGGGACAGAGCAGAGGAGACGCCGGCGGGGGATGAGACAGAGGAGGGGCTGGGTGGGGGGTGGGAGACGAAAGGGGAGGGCAGGTATTAGGGATCAGAGAGAGAGAGAGTGGGGGGGGGGGGAGACGAAAGACGAAAGAGGTCAGACGAGGAAGGGCAGGTATGAAAAAAAACAGAAACATGTCAGTGGATCTTGGGCTCAAAAGCCCATCATCAATCAGTGATCCATCACTTTTTGTGTGAGAAGTAATCCATATCAGTTTGGATTGGGCCTCCTGTCTGGCTACAGTTTACCAGTTTTCTTGCTGTCAGGTAAACAATAGGAGAAAACAAAAGTATGAAAGCATCTTGATAAATTGTAAATTGAAAGTTAATTAAACTTTAGTTAATAGTTATTTTACTGTTAACAAACAATGAAATGCTAATAATGTATACAATTTATTAGTAATGCTATAATTCATGTTATTTTATCATTTATTTGTGTAATATGCAATAATTAGTTTATAAGTTATATATTTTATCACAGCTGATAACAATTATAATCTGATTACAATAGTAAACTATTTATCAGTTTATTGTTGCATACATTATAACATTTTATATACTATATTAAGTATTTGTAATTGACAACCAAATAATTTGTAAACCTTTTTAAAAATTGCTTTTAAAACATCTATAAACATAAAATAGATAGATGGACCAGAAACCAATTATTAACCACTGATAAAATATTAACTATTTACACCAATAATGTTTATAGATGCTTTTATTAACCCTTTAACAAGATATCATAATCATCATTTGCAACTTTATAATAGCCGTTCAAATAATGTTTATAGACGGTTTACAATCCAATTATAAACCATTAACAAAGTGTTAGAAATATCTATCTATATAATGTTTATAGATGTTTTACAAATGAGTTCTTAAAGGTTTATAAATCATTTGGTAATTATTAACAAATACTTAATAACAGTATATAAAATGTTAAAATAACAAATTGTAGCATTACTAATAATTAATAGACATTACTAATTATCATTTCATTGTTTGTTAACAGTAAAATAACTCAACTAAACTTTAATAAACTATCAATTTACCATTTATTAATGATGGTCATTATAAAGTGTTACCAGCATGGCTCCTGTTGTAGCATCCAAAGCGTTGGTGCAACATAATAAAATAAGAGACCTTTTCTACCCTGCTCTGTTATGGCTGCCGGTGAGGTATGACTAGGAGGAGATTGTGATATTATGTATGGGTTATTATGAACAGCAAGAGCTATAAAATCCTCTAATCTTTGAAAAATTACACTAAGTTCCTAAGAAATAAATCTGGACAATCAAATCCATTATTGAAAATATACAATGGATTTTGAATGGTTTCTCACTGGCTTTTATAGTCAGTGAAACTCATTCATGGGCCATTCATACATCCATTCCTGAACTCATAAAAGACTCATAAACCTTGAACATTGAGTGAGGGTCTCACACACAACTGTATTACTGCAGCTGAAGAAGTCAGACCGGCTACTAATCATCACAGAACAAGGCCAATCGCATCTGGAATAATCTAATGAATGTATTACTGTACAATTAAGGATTATAAGTAACACTTCTTTACATACTGGATGTCTGTCATCTCAACACACACACACATAAGGAAATCTTCACGTGTGCGCACAAGCATGCATTCACAATTCCTCCATCTGAATATACTGTGCGACGCAAGCAGAGTAGGGGATTAACACAATTACTCATGTAGAGCATGAAAATCAACCTAATATATATATATATATATATATATACACTACAGTATATATACAGGGATAAAGACTATTACTGCTGCAGCTACATTAAGTCAATCATTCACCAAGCCAGAGTCAGAGTCTCACTAATACCTTAATGAATACACGCATAGAGAAAAGCCAAAACTCCGAATATCAGCTTCAACACCCTGAATCCTCAACATGTTCTTCCCTCACACTCGTACTGACGGTGGGAAAAAAACAGACTGTTTAAGTGTTAAAGAAGGCAGCATCATTTACATACTGTTGATAAAATGAATATAGAGAAAAGACTGTGCAATCTTGTAAAAAATGGAGGGGAAATCCTCTCTGGAGCTGACATGAGCTTTGTATCTTGTATTGTGGATCTATGCATTGTTTTAAGTACATTTCAAAATGCATTTTCAATGTGTTTGCTTGACCCGAGGGTTGTAGGACGGAGGATAAAGTAAGCTTACATTAAAAGCATAAAAAAAGGCATTAAAGCTGTGGGGTTTCTTGTTGGCTAGCAGTTGTATCCACACAGACATATCTGCCAGAGGCTCAGGGTTAAAGAGGCAGAAAGCTACATTTTTTTATTTGAGGGCTTTGGGGGATTTAGACCCAGCGAGGGGCCCCTGATGGGGTCTCTGAGGAGGAGTTGAGGTTTAAGAATGAAAAAAGGAAATAGTTTGGGTTTGGAGTGCGATCTTTAGGGGGTGTAATGTAAGTGTCAGTCCTGAAAGCCAGAGAAACTACTGATCCGTCTCTAAATGGACCACAGGAGTAAGATGTAAGTAAGGAGGTTTAGGTACGGAGTATAATAGCTCAGTGCGTGTGTGTTTGTATAGTTATCAAGATTCACAAAAGAGGTGAAATATCAACTAAAGCATGAATACAAATTAATAGAACAGAAGAGGAAATACTTTCCACTTCTGCCTGTTTGTAAATAGATAACATATATTATTATAATAATAAATAAACCACAAGCTGTGTGGGTGTCTCTGGTGGAAATAAGGGCAGCCTGAAGAACAATATGTGTGAGCTATTAAAGAGGATTAATTCTACGCTGAGGCTGTGTATGTGCACATATTTGTGCCTGTGTGGGTGAGAGACAAATAGAAAGGGTAAGAGGGAGACATTGTGAGTCTGGGAGCATTAGTCTAACCTTGTGAGAGCTGGCTGCCCCCTCTTTCTCTTTGTGTGGGGAAGATGAAATTTCATGGTTTATTTTCTGTTCTGCTGTGTAGACCACAGGCACACACACACACACACACACACACACACACACATACTGCCCCGTCAGCTAAAACACCACCTGTTTCCACCTGTTAAACTATAAGACAGTACAATAGATGTAGGTGTTTAAGAGGTATGGGGGGGAAATGGACAAAAAAAAAGGACACAAGAGAAAACAGAAGATGAAAAATAGGGGACAAAAACTGCTGAGAGGAAAAAAGGTAAACCAATGAAAAAGGAGAGGAAGAGAGGACGCTTTAAAAGGAAAACAAAGAGGCAATAATGTAAGGGAGGAGAGGACAGTAGGAGGTTGGCAAGAGAGTAGAGGAGATGGAGGAAAGAAGAGAAAGAGGAGTAAGAAGGGGGAGGAAGGGATAAGTGGGGAGATGCGATCATCCCTGGAGCCGATAGCAAAGCTCAAGGACACAATTACTCTGTGAACAGACACTGAGCCATGACCGAGACTTTAAGAGAGTTAAAGTCCTCTGAAGAACCAGCATTACCTGTAAAGCAACATCAACACTTACAGGTAGAGGTTACTGACATTCACCTTGTGTGTACTAGCACAGCTGGACGCTTCCACATGGACTTTACAACAGACTCACAACCCCAAACTGCTTGTTATACATCCTAATCCCACATTAAAGTCTTATCTCTCTGCAATATGTGATAGTTTCCTGAAATTGGTAAAAAAACATTTCACAACATGCTATTTTAAGTTTGCTTATCGAGATTGTTTCTGGTAAGTTGAGGTTTAAAGTTCATTCTTGACCTTGGAAATAGCAGTTGACAAAATCTCACCACAACATCTGTCGGTAAGTGTTCAGGAGTTTCGACTGAATCAGACGATCTTTCTCAAGAAACGGAGTTTGTCCAGCTGTCATGAAATTTTGGAAAAACGAGCAAAAGCTCCACACCAGCTACTAATGGAGCTTGTGGTGAGACTGTTTTGTCAAGTGCTGCTTCCAAAGTTAAGAGTGAACTTTCAATCTCAAGCCAACTTGGAACGAGAAGTCCTTTAAGTGCTCTGAAAAATGTTAACATCTACAACTCCACACAACAAACGGGCAAATCTATGTGCACAGGAAGACTGTTTGATAAAATTGAAAGCTCCAGAACAGCTACTAATGGAGCTTGTGGTGAGATTGTTTTGTGAATAGGTTGAGGTAAATTTCTAGGTATTAAACGGACATCTGGATTTACCTGTCTTGTTGTATTGCATTAACTGTTATTACAATAGTCTAATAAAACACTGCTCTGACCTGTCTTGGTGTTTCCTCCCTTGTATCTGATCCTCTGAATAGCTTCCAACAGCGCTTCCTTGTTGCCATGGGAACTCAGCTGGAATTCGGTCCGAGCGTCGTCGCTGAACTGAGCGATGGCCACCTGCAGCGAAGCGGAGACAGACACACAGAAAGATAAGTGAAATATGTTTAAATCATCTGAAAATCATATTATACCAACTTAACTCTCCATCTTCTAGACCCCTGGTGTTTTAAAGTTGCCTTTAAGGAATAGCTCACACAAAAACGAAAAATTCAGTCATCATCTGCTAACAATACCAATTAAATGTGTGCATTTGTGCAGGTTTGATTCTGCTTCCTCCAAAATGAAAATCAAGAAAGCGTATCACCCCAAGCAGCTCATGTGACATTATGGGATTGCTATGAAGCCAAGTGTCTGCGCTTTGGAACCAAAAACCTCTTCCTGTCTCATTATCACCTACAATTTCCGCATTTATGCTCAACCGCAACAACACCATCATCTAAAAAAACACGTTGAAAAAAGATAAACCTTATGTTTTATCTCACTGCAATGACATTAACTGCTGCACAGTAACGTTATTTATTGATGCACGTTGGATGTAATGAATGAAATGCAGAGCAGGGAAATGAAACTAAGAGCGCCTGTCTCTACAGTAAATCATTTGTTGAGTGTTTGATGGTTATTTATTTGTGCTTTAGAACGTAATCACCGTGAAACAATCAGGAAATAACTTTATTTCTTACTCCCTCTTCTAACGTTACCGCTCGTCCTCGCAATCTCTCTCTCTCTCTTTCTTTTTAATGAGTTGGAGGGCCGACAGCAGAGCCAAACTTTACTTTCAATGTTATCAAACTAAGAACATGTTCTCGCCTCGTCCTAAAATGATGCTAAATCATTACTACAGTACTTCCTTGTTCAAGAATGAAGCGGTACACGAGTAGAAGCCGTTGAAACAGCTGCGCTGTGTGCATGTTGGACCAATCAGTAACAGTCATCCCTGCAAACCAAAAATTCCTGTACTTTCAGAAAGTACTACCCCCCAACCTGGGCCTTTTTTGGGGGATAAAAATGCCCCGGAAAATGTCCCTGGAACGAAATTTAGACCCTGGACCCTGCGGTCGAAATGCAATGAGTTCCTCAAAAGGTTCAAAGTTCCAGGAGGAAAGTTCCTGCGGTGGAAACGGGGCTAAAGACCACAATGTGGAACTGGAATACAACCGCCTTATCTTATGCAAGTCTGCAGTGTAAATACACTGAATATACAGTATATACAGTATATATATAGCACACAAACTCCCAAATCTGAGCTATAATCAATCTTATTGGCTTACTCTAAGAGGGGAGAACAACTATCATTACCTCCAGATTGCTAATGGTGCTGTTGTTGGCTCTGGTCGGCCTACATTTACCAGCCAACTCTCTCTTTACTGTACAGCCAACTCTCTCACATTACAGCCAGCATTTTGCTCTTGGTAGCCTACTGCCAGAGGGTTATGGGGCACAGCGAGGGTAGCAAACTGCGTAACAGCAGACATTACACAAATGAAAGAAAAAGGTTTAGCAAGCAAGCACCTCTACAGTGTGACAAATGAACCAGCTGAGCTTTGCTGACATAGTGGGGGGGCACAAAGAACGTAGCTCACAATGACAATAGAGAATCACTACCCCAAGTTAGAGCCTGACATTACTACTGATGAACCTGATAGATGAGGAACATTTGGAGGCAGTGGAGATGGTAATACTCACCGTAGGGATGTAGGGATTTTATACTAAGAATTGAAATTGATAGTTATTAGTCGATGCTTGAACCATCTGAATTTTATTCCAGCTTTTAATGCATCTAGATTTAACTTGTCCCGACCACCACTCCCCTCCAGAAGTGTAATGTTTTCTGGCACAAAACACAGTGGCAGCAAATGAGCAGAGTTAATCGAACACTGCACAGCAACTAAAAAGAAAGTATTTCCAGAAAGTAAAGATTGACTCACTAGGGACTTAAAGTTCCTTCCCACTCTTCAAAACTTTTCTATAGATACTGTGGTCATGTTGATTTGTCAGGGGACAGCCAAAGAAAATTGGGGGAAATTCTGCTCCAAAGCATTCGTCCAGAATCAATGAATGCCAACAGCAGCAGCCTTCCTCAAACAATAAATGAGCCAAGCCACCATGGGTCAAAAGGACGAAGAAGGGAACTCAGGTTGGTCAAGATTCACCATTTGGGTAAATGTCTGTTGCATCCATAATTTCTATTTCTATCAACAAAGAAAAGATGATAGGAATAGCTCACTGGTTACAGAACGCAAGCTGCAGATCTTGAGAGTGTCATCCATCACGTTAAATCACTCTCCATCTTTTCATTGTAGACGTACAGCATCTTGTCTCCATTATCTACTGAATGAAAGCCTGTTTTAGATAGATTTGAAAGGATATTAAAACCTGTTTTTCTCCCTTTCTGTTCTACAGAGTAGTTGAAAGTAAAATGGGTTGCAGTATATGAAAGATGGGGGGCAGAGAATGAAATAGTTGGCTGAAGCAGAAGAGATGGGGTACTGTAATATATGTGAATTTTATTATATGTTAATGTGCTGTGCTTGCAAAACATCACGTCTAGAAACATATGCAGATTATGCAGTTGCTACATTTCTTTTTTATCCCACAAAAATATATTTGAAAATGTAGAAGATATATATATTTTTCACAACATTTTTTTTCTTTCTTTTCATTCGGTTATTTACCCACAGATTACACTATGATATATTATTTCTTTATTGCATAATCTTTTATGGTTTTAAGTGTGGTAACTTTTGGCTGGATCCCCAGCGTCTGCTTTACATTACATTTCCCCTGAGCGTGCATTTTTCAGAAGGAAAACGCTATAACAAAGAGGATGAATTACAAAGCGACTGAACAAAAATTAAAAGCCTTAGGCACATTTGTATTTCTGTTGGGTAACTTATGGTACTGCATAAACTGGCAATACAGTCATTTTCACTCGGCACAGACATTTAGACTAGACACAAGAACCACTAGCAGTCATAAATGTGAATACCAGCGCTCCGAGGAGACACACTGCAACATTATTCAGACCCAGAAAATGGAAGTAGGGTACAAGTTTTGCTCTTAAACTTTTCCTTTGCGATTCTCTATGAGGTAAAAATTACTTTGGTGTGGTCACATGACTGACCTGGGTGCCATCTGGTCCAATCAGATCCAGTGATCCCATGGTGCTGTAGAGGAAACGTGTGATCTTCATAAAGTTGTCATCTCCGATGGACCAAGAACCGTCGACCAGGAATGCCAAGTCAGCCTTGGCCTCCTTACACACTAGACGGGCCGACAGATAGACAGATGGACAAGAGAGATATATGGATTTAGTCAGCACATCATTTTGTCTCTGCATTTTAAAAAGTAATTTCATAAAGAATGAAGGTCTGCGAAGGACAAAGCATAACTTGAATGCTAACCGGCTGCCTGATGTATTCAGACTCTGAGTAAATATGCATAGTATAAACTACTGCAAATATACATCTGCTGCAAAAGGGTAAATATGCAAAGGCTGGGTCCTCCGATTAATTTGCACACTGTGGAGTTTATAAGATTAAAAAATATAGTGCACGCTCTAAAAGTTCAGAGTTTCAAACATTTTTCTGACCAACAAAACTGTGCTTTATTCTATGCGTTTGTGTATTTCTTTCTCCGTCTGTAAGCTGCTCATTCACATTCCTGGTCCAGCAGTGACTCTTCTTTTATTCTTCTCAGGTTTCTAAATGAGTCCCAGTAGCCTCATCTTTACTGTTGTAAAGTTGTTTTGTGGTTTTAAAAAGTTTTCAAACTTCAAAACAGGCAGTAGCTTAGTCCGTGGAGACTTGGCTTGGGAACCAAAGGGTCACCAGATCACCAGGGTTGTGTCGGAAATTCTACACTAACATGCTATTTAGTATACTAAAACAGTTTGTGAGATATTTTAGTATGTCCGAAACCTTAGTATGAAACCAATAGTACACAAATTGCATACTATTTCTGTTGAAATATTACAGTATAAAAACGCTGGACACTACGGCGGCATAAATATCCCACAATGCAATGCAGAAGTGACAACGTTCATAACAGACGTTGGCGGACAGATCTGTAACATCAATAACACTTAGTATAAGTATTTTAAGAATATCTATTAATAATTATATTATTATTATTATTAATAATAATAATAATTATTATTATTATTATTATTAATAATAATAATTATTATTTATTATTTATTTATTTATAATTACGAGTCTCTCCTCAGGACTCGCCTCTGCTTTCTGTCTGCAGCCCTCTCTCTGCCGTTTTTATTATTATTATTATTATTAATAATAATAATAATATTAATAATAATAATAATAATTATTATTATTATTATTAAATAATTAATAATATATTATATATATATACATATATATTTAAGTATAAGTATATAAGTATAAGTATTTCACTTTGCTAGCCATAACATATATATTTTAATTAATTCAGACTTGATTCTCACAAACCGTCAAATTGATCACATGAGGTTGGCACGGGTTACCGTGGTTACATGTCTACAACGGGCAAGGAGGCTCTCAGGAAGTGACGACGTAAATCACTGCTCAGTGCGTCCGAAAAGATCCACACTACTGTTTATTCACAAAAAAGTATGTTGAACGATAGTACACCCATTGAGTATGTAGTGCATAGTATGCGATTTCGGACGAAGCCAACGTGTCAGTTCACCTCCTGGGCGCTGCCAAGGTGCCCTTGAGCAAGGCACAGAATCCCCAAACTGCTCCCTGGGCGCTGTATAGTAGCTGTACACTGCTTCTTAAATGCTAGGATGGGTTAAATGCAGGGACTATATTTCACTGTCTGCTGTGTACAATTGTTTGACAATAAAAGTTGAGTTACATTTTTATATTTTACATTTGACATTTACAAACTCCAGTTCTTCGCTAAATTTCAATCCCTGTTCCATGTCAGCCTCCATAAAAGCCAGGGGAAACCTCAGCTGTATTAACACTGTTTATGAGGAAAAGGGGTTGTAACTCAAAATGCAACAAAATAAAAGCAAAGGGGAGAAAAAATGAAACCATACAAAAGTCTGCTCCACTGGTGTTATTGTTTTTCGTTAGAAACAAATGCTATTATCGGATATTTTTAAAGAATTTCATAAGTGGAACTCTAATGCTCGTCAGAAATGTCAAGTTAAAGGTCAGCTGGAGAAAGTTTTGATTACACGGTTTTATGTGGCTGATTCTGATAAAAGCTGTGATATAACGGAAACTTTCCGTCTGCAGTCTCGCCATCATTTTCTCTCAATTTCTGCTTTTAAACAGCATGTCTTTTTCTCACGTCTTTCTGTCTGTTGCTACCTCTGTGTCTCTCCTCAGGACTCGCCTCTGCTTTCTATCTGCAGCCCTCTCTCTGACGTTTTTTCTCCTCCTGTTCAACACTTTGTTTCATTCTCTTCCTCTTGTTGTTCTTGTTGTTCTTACTGTCTGTCTCTCATCCACCACCTTTGCTTTCTCTTTCCCCCGTCTATGTGGTTCTGTCCTGAGTAAAGGTCATGCCAGCCATTAGGAATTATGGACGGGGGGACAACATGTTTTAAATTGGGCCCCTAATCCGCATCCACTCCATCGCCACCAACATCCACCCTTATCTCTAAATCCTAACTCCTCACCTTTGCCACAGCTTCGCCTGTTACACCTGGCGCTTCTTCACACTTTTTTGGGGGGCCAGAAACTTGGCCATTGCCTCTCTGCTCCTTCCATTCTCTTGCTCTCTCTCTACCCTGACCCCTGTCTTTTGGTGAGGAATTTTGACTTTGAAATTCAGGTCGCAGTTCACTTTACATCTTTACTTTAAGTGTGTTCTGCACATTTAACCCCCGCATTTATTGTTAAAATAGTGAGGAAGCAGATGACAAGTTAGAATTTATTCATTGTGTAAATATAACTTGTGTTGTCAATTATCAGGTTCGGGTTCAGGTGACTTTATTTGTACCCATAGGTAGATTTGTTTTGCAGCAAAAATAGAGGATGACATCCGTATTGACAATAAGGTAGAGCACAGACAAGAGACAGACATACCAAAAACATGACAAGGAGTACTCAAAGGCTTACTGGGATCAGGACCCAGCAAAAAGAAGAAGGCCACAAGAACAATATAAAGAAAAAAAACACTGAAATATCAGGACAAAAAAGACATAATAAATGAGAAAAGGGATAAACTTTCCATAAACATGTGCAAAAGCCATAAATATGTGCAAAAGCTGCTAGGACTTATTTAAATGAACAATTGCAGCTGGAACAAAGCTGTTCTACACCTTGGGACCCTAAACCTCCGACCAGATGGGAGAAGCTGGAAGCTGGAGAAGCTGGAATTGATCCCATTTCAGGGTCAACTATAGACCTTTGCATGGGTCCCCCCTGGGTCTTGGGCCGGGATCATCTGTACCCTTTGACCCCCCCTGATGGCAGGCTGGTAAAGGTTGCCTGTCATTGCAGGCAGAGGCCTCAGTCTCACAAAGGTCAGACACTTGGATATAAAGGCTTACAGACGGGCTCAGCAGGTGTGTCGGTTCATGTCTGTGGAGTTTACGCTGCTCTTTCACCTGAGCCCATCAGACAGGAACATAGGAGGAGTACCGTCTGGGTAGGAAGTGGAGGGTCGCACTGTGAACTTGTAACTTGTAGGCTTGTCTTGTCCCATCAGAATGTCTTATGTCATGAGTCATTTACTATTGCAGCTTCAATTAGCTTGAAAAAGTTTGCCTATAATATTTTAGTTTGTATGTGATTCAATAAACATTTGTAAGGAAAATGCATTTTACAGTTAATGTAGTTTCCTGGTGAAGAAAATTAGAAACAGCATGTTACTGTTTAGGAAGACTAGCCAACATGCACATACTGTAGTTGTAAAGAGTCGTGGCATGTCACCTGTCAATCACAGGTGCACCCTATATGTTGGAGCCAGCGTGTCCAGTTTGTGATTGGTAGATAGACTGAGAGATCTGGTGTTTTGGGGCAAAAACAGAAACTGCACTGAAACAGAAGCTGGGTGGGAGCGATCAGGTTAGCTCTGCTGAGCCTGAGGTACATAAACTAATAAAGCAGGATTGGAGTAGCATTTCTTTATTTTGGCATCAGCTGCAGCCCACAGTGGCCGGTATATAGCTCACTCAGTAAAGTCATTGTGCAATATAGTAAACGTCTCGTAGACTCCCTGTGTGAGACATTCAAGTGTTTATTTTTTTCCTTTTTCTTTTTTGCTTACATTAAATTTAACCTCCCTGATTTAGTTAGAGCGCCCCCAAAAGTTCCTTCCAGGTCAATGTTGATATTTTGAAACTAAACCCAGTTCACAGCTGTGTAATGAGTACAGAGTGACATAAGAAAATGACTCTATTAAATGTAAACTGTTTCATTTCCTGTTTCAAAATCATGCCAAAACAGCATGGCTCGCACTGGCAAGTGTGGTGTCAATCACTGTTTTAAACTTAAGAGCAAAACTACCGCTCTGTATATCTGGTTACAGTTTCCCACGTAGCAATGTCCCAATCAGATGGGTTTTTTTGCACCCAATCGTAATCCCATAATCTTTAATTGAATTTGATAGCAAGTATCTGCCAATGCAAACCTTGATCAAATTTTAGACACCTTTTAAACACAGAATGGGTGATCTTGAGAAACTAGCAAGAGTACACTAGATTTTAAAAAAATGATCCGACTGAAAAAGCGAGCCCAGTGTTGTCAAGTCTTTTCCAATGAGAGAAGCTAGCAGCACCAGCTACAAAAGTCCCTAAATCTAGCAAGAAAGTCACCAAGTTGGCAACACTGACAGTCCGTCCCTTCAAATTTTTTTTGTCGGAGCATTTGATTTATTGATTGCTGTCGGGATGTAATGAGAATTTAAACTAATAAAACTTTTTTTTTTCTAAAATCTTCACCAACCCTACCTTAAAGTGCATCAAAGTTAATACATGCTATCAAATTTACATACACACATGCTTGACAACTGAATAGCTGAACTACTTATTTTTCTTTTCAAAATATAAATTTAAAAATGACTGTAAAAAATATCATAACGGCCTATTACAAATATAAAGTGTCAACAAACCAGATGACAAACAAAACACTAGAGAAAGAATAATTCCATCATTACACTCAAAAGTATGGCCTTATTGGTCATGTGGAAAGAAGCTGTTATTACCACCTCATAAAACATCAACATTACAAATATTGCATGTATCTGTTACAAATTGAGTGTGATAGTTACCGTGATAGGTAGTAGTACAAGTTTGCCTACATGGCTTTGTATAATTTTAATTAAAAATGCATTTCAAGAGTTGATTAACTATGGTGTCAGGTGACTACAGTTATCATAAAAAGTAGTTAGACCACTGAGAAGATAACCACTGCACAAGACTAGAAGAAGAATATGTGTTAGGCTTCCTGCTCACCTTCTTTAGCAGGTGGGATGGTGGGAGGGGGCTCTGTGGTGGGGGGTTCAGTCGGAGCTTGAGTGGGCGCTGGCACTGAACACACAAACACAGACAGGGGGGAAACAAGACAAGGTCATCGATCATGATGGCAGTGACAAGTGGCATCATCATCGGGTTTATCTGCCGACCACATGTACACACACATGTGTCAATAAGCTGGCACAATGAGAGACAGTAGCCTGTTTCTATTAAGCTGAAAGTTTCCTAATCCTCTTCAGAGAAAAGATTTCTAGTGCAATCTGTCTTTACAACCTTCGTAGTACATCAGCAATCCAGCTGCAGTGTTTTACTCTGTTTATCTTTCTTTCCATTACAGAGTTACAGCAATCACACTTTATCTTTCTACTCTCTTTCTATATATCTTTCTTCCCATCCCTCTACAAGTTGGGGACAGTAAGAGTACTATTTTCATCAGTCTAGTATCGGCCTGACCAGGGGTTGTTTTTTTTAGAGTCAAAACAGCCCCCAGGTTAGTGCATGCCTCAGTGCCAAGCCAATTACTTTGCAGAAAGCAGTGGGTTCTGTCAAACCAGGGTAGAGCAAGTAAATCATCTCAGAAACATCTGCGACTGCCCGCAGAAGGGGCATATACTTCATGAAAGAAGATGAACAAAAGTTTCTTCAGCTTCAACAGTAACTTGTTGGTAACAAAAGTGATAATTAGTAAATAATGCATTTGATTCAATCATGATCTTTGCTGTTTGTTGATGTGTGATTGTGGCATATGTCACAGAACAATAAACAGTGTAGAGTTTCTGGGGTTTAGGATGTCCATGTCAAAGAACCATCTCATTAATGTTGTTGATGTCATGTCCTATC
This sequence comes from Sebastiscus albofasciatus, assembly GCA_916701655.1. Lineage (NCBI taxonomy): Eukaryota > Metazoa > Chordata > Actinopteri > Perciformes > Sebastidae > Sebastiscus > Sebastiscus albofasciatus. The sequence continues at coordinate 28,636 of CAKAOI010051360.1, forward strand.
TTTACTGTCTCTCCACACTAAAGACAGTTACAGACAAATGGCACCGATGTATCTGTGGACAGTATTTGAAAGTAAAGTACATTCACAAGTATTGTATTTCAGTAATTTTGAGGTACTCTTACCTTACTTAGTTAGTATTTCTATTTTATGCTACTTACTTCTACTCCACTTTTCACTCCACTACATTTGTCTGACAGCTAGAATTAGTTTGCAGACATAAGGATGTGATCATCTTCTAAAATGATCACGTGTTGTTATAGAATAAATTACCTTAACAGTATATAAAGTAGTCAAAATTAGCTCCACCACCACCAGCTACAACATAAAAATGATGGATACATGTTAATGCATCAGTAATATAATAGCTATATAATAATTTAGCACTCTGAAAGGGACTATTTTGCATAATAAGAACATTCACTTTTGATATTTAGCTACATTTTCCTCATGATTAAGTATCTTAACAATTCTTCGCTTATCTATGGACCTATAACTGCTGAAATTAAACTGTAGAGCTTCCTGTTGAATTTAGCCCTCAGCTGTCAACTCAAAATCTGTGGATTCAACATCAGTCAGGGAATCTGTGCGTGTGCTCGTGCAACTATCCATCTACATGCATCTACAGTATAACCCTGGCTATGAGCTGAGAAACTCCCTGGTCCCTGGAGCTGTGCGTTTCACCTCAGCTCCTCAGCTGACCAATGAACAGTAACAGCAGCCTTTATCCTCTCAGAGAGAGAGAGAAAGGGAGATAGAGATAGAGATAGAGATAGAGAGATAGAGATAGAGATAGAGAGATAGAGATAGAGATAGAGATAGACATAGAGATAGAGAGATAGAGATAGAGAGATAGAGATAGATGTAAATTATTCATATTCAAAGCTCAATCAAGAAATAATCTGAATCTATGTTTCCTAAAAACTACATTGCGAAGCCAATTTCTTTTGGAAAACATTTTAATTGCTACAAACCACTAAACTGTAGCACAACACAACATGAAAGGGAAAAAAAGTGTTTTTCTTTACGTTTTCTTCTTATTTTTGAGGTTATATTGTCATGTCATTATATTGTTGTGTTTGCTAAAAGAATGCAAAATAGAAATAAATGGGATGAAACTCAAAGAAATTACAAAGGCAGACAAAGCTGGCACTCTTCAAACTCCAACATCAAACCAATACTCCTCTATGGTTCAGAGATGTGGAGGACAACCAAGACCACAATAACAAAAATAAAAATATTCATAAACAACTGCCTGAGGCAGATCTTAAACATCCACTAGCCAGATAACATCAGCGACAATGATCTCTAGCAGAGAACAGGTAAAAAACCTGTGGAAGAAAAGATCAGGAGAAGGAGATGGTGGTCAACGGCCTATGCTCCATAAAGGAGCGATAGGCTTTGAATGAATGAATGAATGAACAACGAGAAGATTCTGCATGTGTTTACACTGTATAAAACATTTGCCACATACTCGTCATGTCAGTGATGGAGACAGAAGGTCCTTCCATTTCCTGCATCTGGGCGTGAACGCTGATCTGGTACTGGCTGCTTGGAGTGAGGTCATAGAAGCACTGTCGGGAAGCACCACCTCCCAGGCTGACTTCCTGCCTCTGACCATCTGCAAGTACACAACAAAACAAAGAAAAGACTTGGTTCAGATCAAGAGTCATAAAATCCAAACAAGCTCAGATCCCTCTAAAGCTCCTGTTTCACATTAACTGTATTTACAGAGCACATTTCCTCCTTTTCTGCCATGTTCTGCATCATATTAAAGTCTGGGGGCTGCTAAGTATAATCACTTTCTTTCAGCGTTGGATACTAAGCAGCTTTATTGGAGCAGTCAGATAGTTAAGTGCCTTGCTCAAGCACACATTAAATGTGAGCTGCTGAAGCACATCAAACGCTCAGGTCACCTGGAAATTCAAACTTGATGTGATACACTTTTAAGCTTCATGTTTTGTTGACGTTATTTATCCCAAAGCTTCACAACAAACCAGGTTAAAAATTGACTGTGATACATCAAACTTATCCAATCTCAGGCAGATCTATTACAGATGAATGCACCAAAAAGTACAGTAACTACGTAAGTCTGCAGTTAAATTAATCAACGCTGGAAAACATAATTATATCCCTTGAGAAATTAAAAGAATTACATTTATTGATTTCTTTCCTCTTCACTTGTTAATTTCCTTTGGCTTACATACTGCGAATACTTTTAAACACAAGTGTTTATTTTGAAAAGCCATAGAGGGGGGCAGCATCACAGGAAAACAAATGAATGAGAATTTACATTGGCAGCCAAAAGGGGACGAACTGGAAATTGGAAGTGCACATATACATGCACTAATAGCTTCCATTCATCAGTTTCATTAGCCTAATTCTATTTCCTAATGTGTCTCTCTCTGACAAATTCACTCCTCCTCCACACAGGTACAAGCCATAGATAATAAAGTTTAGGGAAACAGCTGTCACACAGGGAGTGCACTTTTCCATCTGAGAAGGTGTTTAAGCAGCTGGTTGGCTCCACATGGATTAAACCAAATCTCTTAACTCGAGCTAGAATATCCAGTTGCTGCTCAGGCAGGAGGGAGGGAGACACAGAGATAAATAGAAAATTACGGCAGGAAGGAAGTTGGAAGAGAGAACAGTCTTCCTCCCTATTCCTGTCTTTTTTTCTGACAGTAAAAAGCATAAATATGTGTACACATAACTCACTGTGCATGTTTCCTTCAAGTAGAGGTAGTTTTATTCATGTCTCTAATCTCTACATTCTCCAGCCACATTTATTTTAATCAACACAATCCTTTAATGATCTACTGAAACCCTGTCAGGAAAATGTATTTTAAAACACAGCGAACATTTGATTTACTGTAGGCTTTTCTCTCAATTATTTAAAATCAATTTATTAAATACTATTTTGCTTTGCGTTTTGCATTAACCGCCGTCATGGCGCCTAATGCAAAACGCAAAGCATAAAGTAGTAGTAACACTGGACTGTTTACACTGAAGTCACGTTTGATCGCGAGAGATTTTGCACGATTTCTGTTTTTTGAGTTGTGACTCTTGTTCATGAATGGAAACTGTTTGTGTGTGTTCTGCTGTTTTTGCCAAATCATTGCTCACCACACACTATAGGAACAAAACTGCTAAATTTAACACAACATGCCGTTATGTGTGGGGTCTCCCACATGTTCAACATCTGTTAAGATTTGAAAAAACATTTAATGTGGGCCAGCCTTAATATAAAGACTGAAAGCAGTGGGAAATAGCTAGTGTGACTCTCTACAAAAGGACAAAAAAAGTCTGCCTCTAAATTTGGCTAATTAACCCTATATAAATTAATTGATTGAAATTATTTTGTATTTTCTTTTATTTAATTGATGTTAATGAATGTAATTATTGTAAAAAAAAAAAATTAATCATTTGAATATGCTTTGGCAACATGTACAGTGTTACGTCATGCCAATAAAGCCATTTGAATTGAATTGAATTGATATAACTACAGTATTTAACTGCAGTAACTTCCTGGAGTCATCATCATCATCATTCCTCTTCATCCCCTATGGGACATAAGGCTTCAATGAGCTCTCTCCATTGTATTCGGTCCTCAGCAGCATGTTGGGCCTCTCCCCATGACAGGTTCATCTTGTCCAGCTCCTGTGTCACAGTTCTGCGCCAGGTGGATTTGGGCCTCCCGGGTTTTCTTTTGCCTGGTGGTGTCCATCTTAAGGCGACTCTCAGGATCCGGTCCTGCTCCATTCTCAGCACATAGCCTAGCCATCTCAGACGTCTGTGTGTAATTTCCTTGATTATGCTCCAGATACTGTTTTTTTTTGTACAGTGAAAGATCTGGCATATTCGTCGGAGGCATCCATTGTGAAAAACTTCCATTCTCCTCATATCGCTTTTGATCATTCGCCAACTCTCTGAGCCATATAGCAGAACAGACTTGACATTGCTGTTGTACAAAAGCATCTTAGTTTTAAGGCTGTATTGCTTGGACCTCCAGATGGAACAGAGTTGGGAGAAGGCACCCTGAGCCTTTCCCATCCTTGTTTTAATGTCTTTCTGCACTGCACTATCTTTACTGATGAGGCTGCCCAGGTTTGTGAACTCTTCCATAAACTCAAGTGGTGCCCCATTTACAAGAATGGGTGCTGTAGGGGTGGAGTTTACACACATCACTTGGGTTTTGGAGATGTTGATGTTGAGTCCAACTTGTCTGGCAAAGTTGTTGAGCCTGTCAGTTTTGGCCTGCATGTTCGAGTGGTTGGTTGTAAGGAGAGCGATATCGTCTGCAAAGTCAAGATCTTCCAGCTGAGATAACAAGGTCCACTGGATGCCTCTGGGTTTGTCTGCTGTGGTGTTTGTTGTGATCCAGTCTATGGTAACAACTTCCTGGAGTAAGCTAAGCTAATCACCTCTTAGCAGTAGCTTCATATTTTATGTTAGCGTACAGACATGAGAGTTGTGTCTATCTTCTCATCTAACTCTAGGCAAGAAAACAAATAAGCGTATTTCCCAAAATGTCAAACTATTCCTAGTCTAACTAGTCTCTCTTTAGAAGTAACACTTCAATTGTGGGCAACAGGAGGAGATCTTTTACTTAGGAATGGCCTACAGTTGGCTGTTTTGACCACAGTTTGCACAACTTCCAGACTTACACATTATTAAGTACACTGCATGACATGTTATCGTGCCACAGAAGTAATAGAGGTAAACCATCTTTCTGCAACATGATCCTGTTTTTCTCCAGAGCTGTCTGTGACATGATCTGCACCAACACAGTGTTCTCATTGACATAAATGAGGAAGGCCATATTTTTTAAAACCTGCAAGTAGTATGATTTTTAATATACTATAACTGAAAGCAGAAGACTCGCATCCTGTACTGCACTGAGGGTATTTGTGTAAGTGAAAACCCATCAACACTGCTTCTGGTTCTGCTTCCTTTGTGACCTTTTGACACATGCTGACATTTAGAAAATAAACATAGACAAACAGGGTTTCTCATGGACAGATAAACAATAAAATAGAATGAGCAGAAATCCAAGTGTCACCAGGTTCATACACCAAATAAAACCGAACTTTCTTAGAGAACCAGGAATCTACATGATACTTTCTATAGGCGGTTGCATACCGCAAACAAAATATCTCTATCTCTCTGTTGAAACAGTGATTGCATTCTTGATATTTTTCAGAGTTTTATTTTACTATAGATTTTATATGAACCCCTGCTGCACAACCAACTGCCCCCTGAGGACAAATAAAAATAAAATTTGAAGTTGTTCACTGAGTGGACCGGCTCCAAAACACTCTCTGGTCGACAGGACATATTGAACGATGGTTTCATTAAGATGTTTATATTTTAGACACTTGATTCAATGGACGAGGTTAAGATTGATTTTTTTTTTTGCTGACTGATTTGTTTAAAATAGATTTTTTTAGACATCTTTGCTAATTTCCTTTCTTCCATTTAAAAGCTCCTTCCTCTGTTCCCTCCTCTCTTTCTTCTTCTGTCTCCCTTTTTTCCACATTTATTAACTGAGTGAGCTGAGCATTAAACAGCTTCTAAAGGTCATACTCTGTGTCTTTATACTTTTTATTTCTGACACGATGACATGAGCAATTCTCAAAGCGCTTTCCTCCCTTGCCGTTTATTAAGGAGAGATTGGGTAGATATCATGTCTCCCTTTCTTTCTGCAAACAGAGAGATTTATGAATATCCTTTAAAATGAACGCCACTGCCAAGTGAAAATGACAGAAATATATAACACCTATTCCCTCAGAGGCTCATATCAATCTGAATCCAGATGACTGAGAAAGGTATATATAGCCAACACACGTGTAGCCATTACACACACACGACCAGAGCGTCCGGAGCGGACATGTCTTAAACGGTGGAGACGTTTTCACAAGGATAGACTGTAAATCTACAAGGAACATGTTCTGAATTTGGAGTTCAATCCAGCCACCTCACCATATATCACAACGCGAGTAATACAATTTATTGACTGAAATGTATTCCAGTCACTTAGCTGGCAAGAGTTTTGTTTCTCACAACGTGAAACATGTCGGAATGACTGAAGGTGTACAACGACACGTTGGTGAGAACAGCTGTCGATGTATTCCAGGATTACTGCTTGTTTCCGAAAACTTAGTCTGAATTAAACTTTTGTCTGGAGATAATTGGTTGGTTTTTTTTTTTAACTGCAGTTAAAAGGTGCAATTCAGACCCATATTTCAGTAAGATGATAAAGTTACACTTAATCTGAATTCAAAACAGGTGACAGGCAGCTCACTCCAGGCAGTTACTGCTTCTCACACATAAAAGCAAAACTAATGAAGGCAATAAATCAAGAAATGAACTCACTTTTTCACCACCTTTGAGAACAGAGACGAGGACTGGCATACACACACACACACATGAATAACCACATAAAAGTAATTGTACTTACTGAGTGTAGACTGTATGGAGACTCTGTACAACGTGGCATGTAGAAGAGGCTGCCATTGGACACACAAGCTGTTGGGACGTACCTGGTAGGTCGACAAGCCTGAGACGCCGAAGAACACTGGAGATACAGAGAGACAGGCAGATGACAGAAAGATCAAATTAAAAACATGAAGCAGAACATCAAAGTTAAAGTTTGTAACTCTGGTCACCTGTGTCTCTTAGAATATCAAATCCGTTCAATTTCTGTCGGTCAATATCACGAGAGTTGAAGGAAATTCTCCTTTTTTTGGTAGTGACATATTATAGCTAAAAAAACTAAAACTGAAATGAATTTGTTAATGTTTATTTTATTTTTACTTTTTTTACCCAGGCAATATAGTTCCAGGTTAGTTTTAGTTCTTCTTAAAGGATATAATTCTTATTTAGTTTCAGTTTACTAAAAATATTTTTCACTGCTTGTTTTTGTTTTAGTTTCAGTTTTAGTTTACTATAATGACCCTGCCCTCCACCACCCAGCTCCTTCACCCGCCAGACGCCCCAAAACACGACCCAGACACTCACTCACAAAGCACTCTGACTGGATCGGCTCCAGGCATAAATCATGTGGGCTGCTAGGTCTGCACCAAACTATATTAATTAAGGATACCTCGCATCTTATTAATGGTGCTGCTAAGTCTCTCTTAGAAATGTGGTCAGTTTGGCTGTCCGGAGAGTAAATGGCATTACGAAACTTCACATTATATATACTTTATAATGTGTCACTTAGACTTTGACTGACAACAGTGTGAAAAGTAGTGTGGAACTCACACAAAATGTTTAAGATTTAAAACTTTAAAGTGAGGGATAGAGCTGCATCAAATGAACAAATTGCACTTAAACATCTTTTTTTTTTTTTGGTCTTCTGATAGCTGAAAAATTGTGCACCATGTACAGTGGAAATGATGGAAATGTATCTTCGTACAACATTGAGCTGCGTAGATGTTAGAACAAATCACAAAGTAACAAAATTAGTCCGGCTTCGTGTTTCACTGTCGTGGGGAGAAACAATGAGGCATGATGCAGCAAAATGCAAAACACCACAAGCAATTTGAAAAGCTGAAGCTTGTTTGGTAGTGAGGTTTCAGTGTACCACAGACAACCTCCCTGGAGCCTCCCTTTCTCTCTCTCTTACCCCCTCGTTAACAGAATTTGCTGATGGTTTAAAATAAACTTGGCTCTAGCGCCAGTAAATGGATATTTTATACGGGGACCATATGGCAGGTGCCTTATTTTCAATACTAGTGAATAATGCATATGACAACCTATAACTTCATTCAATGATATATGCAAAGATAGACACGTCACTCTCATACACAGACATGCAAAATGCACACTAGCACGCACAGACGTACAGTACATGTCAACACATGAATACGGACATATGGAATCATGTATAGATGCATGTGTGTACATGTGTGCATACAATAACAAACTGTAAGGCTGGCAGTCAATCAAGTTGGCATGTTCGCACAGGAAACAACATGAAGCTGCATTTGGGCTTGATTGCCGCGAGTGCACGGGCTGGTCAGCCAAACTGGCAAAATCATTTACTGGCCCCAATATACTGCTGACTGCAACAATGTTGGTTTTAGGCCACGTATTTAGTTTTATTCCTTAGTTTTATTTGTTTCTGGATACCTTTGAATTTATTTCCTGTTTTGAGGGACATCTGACAAACTTCTGCCCTCACTTTAGTCTGCAGCAATAATCGAACACATCAAACGTGTTTTGGTGAGATGGAGTATACTACCGGGCTTAAAGCCAGTTACATGGAGGAAAAACATAAAAACTAGGACAAAGAAAAAAAATTGAGAATGGGAAAGTAAAAGATAAAAAGTACAAAAGAGGGAACTGAGGTTGTGGAGGCCATTTTAGGTCAAAATAAAATGAGTACTACGGATTAGGGCTGTCATTCAATAAAATATTTAATCACGATTAATCACATGATTGTCCATACATAAAAGATTTTATCTGCTTAAAATGTACCTTAAAGGGAGATTTGTCAAGTATTTAATACTCTTATCAAAATGGGAGTGGGCAAATATGCTTGTTTTATGCAAATGTATGTATATATTTATTATTGGAAATCAATTAACAACATAAAACAATGACAAATATTGTCCGTAAACCCTCACAGGTACTGCATTTAGCATAAAAAATTTGCTCACATCATAACATGGTAAACTGCAGCCTAACAGGCAACAACAGCTGTCAGTGTGTCAGTGTGCTGACTTGACTATGACTTGCCCCAAACTGCATGTGATTATCATAAAGTAGACATGTCTGTAAAGGGGAGACTCGTGTGTACCCATAGAACCATTTTCATTCACATATCTTGGGGTCAGAGGTCAAGGGACCTCGGCAAAATTTTGTGTATGTTTGGAGCGTTACGTATTTAGCCTCCTTCGCCACAAGCTAGTATAACATGATTGGTACGATGGATTACTTAGATTATCTAGTTTCATGTGATACTAGTATATTCACCTGTATCTTTAAAACTGAGCCCGCTACAACCTCAAAAAGATTGAATACAAGCTGGGCTCGACGGCGGCCCGTTGGCTTTTTAATAGGTTAATTAAAAATAGCAAGTTGCGTTAATGCATTAAAGAAATTAGTGGCGTTCAAACGAATTTGCATTAATCCGTTATCGCGTTAACTGTGACAGCCCTACTACGGATATAAACCATGGTGGACCATATGGAGATACAGCAACCAGTCAGAAAATTCCTTCGTCTGTGTGTGAGAGAGAGAGAGAGCTCAGGTTGCCAGACTTAAAGCCAAACATTTTCACCCATCTGCCTTCCCAACCTCCACACCCTCAGTTAGTTTCCACCACACTTTCTTCTTCTGCCAGTTTCTCGTCATGTAATCCTTTCACAGTTATTTCCAGTGTAGTGCTAATTCTACAAAGTTTCATGAGGCCAGATTGAGCAAGCACCCTTCAGTGGTCCTGGGATAAACTCATTTTTACTGTACAGCTGAAGTGCCAGCACCTCAATATAAACTGCAAACAACTTCATTTGGTGGAAACCGTTTCATTTCATTCAATGGCCCTCAAGGTACCAATAATTACCTTTTTATGCTACATGCTAGTATGTGTAATTTATTGGAGTAAACATGCCAGCTGGCTCCCACGGTAAGGCTGCAATGGATGCAGTGTACCCAGGGAAATATGTTACTGTATCTCCCTTATTAGAATGACAAATGACTGAACGCATCCCCGTTAATAAATCAGAGTTCATCCAATGGAAAGTACAAATATGGACGATGTATTTAAAAACACCCTGTGTAATATGGGAAAATCTGATACATCTGAAATTTATCGGCGCACTGTGAATTGCTTGTGTCTGAGGGGGGGACAATATCTGAAAATGCAAATGTAGATAAAGTTATTATACATACAGATTATTTTGTACTGCATATAAAGAAATAGGGCTTATGAAGAGGCAATAAAATCTTAATACATTTGATTATGTGGACATAGAGACACAAACTTCAAGTGCCACATGGCCATTTAAATGTGGAACGCTGATAAATCTACATGTCAATGCCTCATATTTAATCTTTACCCTCTCATGAAAGCATCTTTCATTATGAGAACTGTATAGAGACAAGAAGGCGTGAGGGAGTTGTCACTCATTCTACAGTTGAATGATTAAAGAACAGATTAAGGATGGCACATCACTGCGGCACAAATTAATAAAGAAAATCTGTGCTTTAAAAGAAATCCCCTTTTAATTGCTGACGATGTGTAAAGTGATTAATCCCTCTACATTTAGTCCTTCCATTTAATTTCTCAACATTTTTCAATTAAGTTAAAGCAAGTAGCTTTTCAGAAATAAAAATCAAAATATCTCTTTTTGCTGCGTGCATTAACGTGCATGAGAAATTCATGAGCTATTAAAATTAGAGTATGTTTACTTTCATCCCATTTGATGCTCAGCCATTTGGCCAATCAGACAGTAAGTCTGAAAGAAAACAGTAGATTTTAAAGTAGGGAATGATGCAGCAGTTTTCGAGAAAACCACACACATGAACAAAGGACAACATAAATGGTGGTGAGCACTCTTCTGAGAGCCTGCCAGGGTGGGTTTTAAAGGATTATCTTGTTGTTGTTTTTTTATGTTTTTAAATCATTCTGTAGCTTCACAGAGGTGTTCCTTATGTATTCAATTCCAAACATTCAAATTTTGGTCAAAGTATGTATGTTTTAGCATCAAAATGCTATTTTCCCAAGCCCTTTCACTTGATTTGACGCAGGTTTCTGCATGATGACACTGCTACACATACAGTATATATACATCCTTATAGTCAGTCGGCACACTCCCTGTGTGGAGAAGCAGACAGGAGTAACGGCAAAGAAGCTAGGCAACGTACTGTTTTGTGGACGCCACGTTAGTTCGGATCATAAAGTCACAAAATAACACAAACTAACCAATCTATGGAGCGATAAACCAGCAAGTCCCATGTTCTGCGAGTTAAAATTACTGTTTTTGTGAATGGATTCTGGTCTGGTGGCTTTGAAGACAGCTATGTAGCGGCTTTTTTAGGTGGCTAAAATACATTTTCCTGCTGCTCCCGTCCACAGCCGATTTACATCGCCATCAGACAGCCCTTTCTGACGTGGAACTGAAGCCGTTTTATAGCTCTCTTGAAAGCTACCAGACTCCATTTACAAAAATAATCATTTTACCACGCAGAACACGGGAGTATACATACAACCCCACTGCAAAAAATCCAAACTAACCCTTTCCATTATTTCCAAATTTAGTACAGCTAACTTTGACTCAGCTAGTGCTAGCGTTCACATTATTCATAACCTTATTGATTAGCTTCATGATTAGCTTATTTTGGTAACCTATGTCACTGCTTTTTGCTAACAGCTGAGCGGGCATTTCCATTTGAAAAAAACACAGATGGACCTGCCCTTAAAGCTGAAGTAGGTGAAATTGGAACAAATATGATTACAAAAAGTTATTTTTATAAAACGGTCGCTATATCATGACAGTAGTACATGAAACAGGTAATCATGTGCCTCTGTGTCCTCCGGTGCTCCTAATGGCATCTGCAAGATTTCACAGACCGGAGGAAAACAACCGGTCAGAGCTGATCTGAGGTCTTCAAGAGCCGGCTGTCAATCACTCGCGAACTCCGACCAAATGGTCAAACTAGGCAGCGCTGATCAAATATGAATCAATATTACGTTACGTTAATAACGTAGTTATGTTAATGCCTATTTCTCGCCTCAAATGTTTTCAGATTCATCTTGTAGTGAACTGTTTAGCTGTAAAATGAGAAAGTTTGTGACGCCGCCGCCATTGTGAAATCTGGTGAAGGAACGCCAAGTTCCCGTCACATGACCGGAGCACAGCCAATAGGAACGCTCTCTCAATGAAATGACCTGTGATTGGTCAAAGTCTCTCGTCACAGGCTAGATTTTCTAAAGCCTGAAAACAGAGCCATGAGGACGTGCAGAAGTCTAGTTTTCTCTCAGAGCACTTGAATTAAAATATGCTGAAAGGTTATTATGGAATTTTTGCCCAATGATGCCAAAAAATATACTGCCTACTGCCACTTTAAAGAAAGAATATGTATGTACATACATGCACACGTATCTCTACACTACATACACTTTTTTCTCTCGCTCTCGATCAACAGTCAAGCTTGCTCCCTCTCTGGCAATCTATTTGTTTTAATTGTGAGGGAAGTTAAAGCCTGCATTAGGTCTTACTGCACCTACTGATACCAAATCTATATGCAAAAAGGATTGTTCTCACTGGCTGACTGGGAAATATTAATATCCTTCTGTCTATCTGCCTGTTTGCTTAAGTCTCAATGGAAATTAGAGTGTATGGTATCAGCAGGCAGTTAATATGCGTGTTGTACCTTCCCCTCTTCCCTCAAACTACTTTGCTTTTCTGCTGCTACTGCCTCCTTCTTCAAATAGTCACACTGTCCTGCGTGACAAATTTAGTCTGAAAACTTAAGGTGATGGTTGTCGTCCCCATTAGGGCTCATTTTGGAATGACCTATTTCCAAATTTGGCATGACTTTACAAAAGTAAATCAGGTTATCATCAGTGAAAGCTCAATTTAAAATTACAATGAGAAAGACACTTGAGAACCGAGAGCTAGCTCCTTCTATTGACAGTCATGCCAATACAATGTCAACAGTGCCAAGTGAGGAAGACATTTCTATGAAGCAAAACCTGAAGAGTTCAATTCAACAATCAGATATCAGCTCCACCGTTTAACACCTACTCTTACAACAAAGTGTGAGTGGTCTTTACAGATGTATGATAAGGATGCTTACATGTCTTGGCATTCAGTAGCACTGGTTCACTTTGTCCCGTAGGGTAAGAAGCCGTCACTTGAACACTGTACTCCGTCCCACTTTGTAGATTCAGAAGCATCTTGGAGTTCACATCTTCACCCACTGTTGTCTCCGAAGCTGGACCTGGAACTGAGAGAGACACACACATGCATACATGAGCACAGACAGGAAGGACAGAAGAAGACTGAGAATTAGAAGAGTGATTGTATTTAAGAAAACACACACTGCACCAACGTTACCCGAGATAGCATTACATTTTCCAAACACATTGGTTAGTCCTCATCCTAAAAGCTTTTTTCTCATGTAGCTTAAGTTACATACAGAGCCATAAAGGGTTGTGTTAGAATAACTTAAAGGGAAAATTCGCCAACTTTTTATGTGGCTGTTCAAGTTTGCAGCTGCAAAATCTGTTGTTCTTCCTGCATTAGCTTGTATTTCTCTGGGTAGCTAGGGGGAGTAATGTAGATGACGCTCAGAAACAGAACTTCCTTGTTCTCTTTGCTTGTATTGCAATTTCAAACCGTTTGCTGTTTCCAACAGCAAAAGGATGAAGAACAGCAGAGGATGTTATGGATGAGGATACATTTGACAGTGTTTTGGCCAACTCAGATATTCAGCCGTATTTATTCAAGCCAGTGTATACATAAAAAGACCTTTCTCAGGATCCCGAAGATAAAAACTGGAGAGACAGCCAAGACCAGCAGGGTCGAGAGGGCAGACGACCATTGAGTGAGTATTTTTGTCATCTAACACTATTGTAAGCCGTTTTGTTAAGTTGCCTCTTAGCGAAATGCTGAGTGAATTTAAGTTAGGCTTTTACTGTGAAAGATAAAAATGGAAGGAGTGAAGCAGTAATGCGCTGCCATTGACAATGTGGAAAATAAAGAGTCTGTGTTTTCATGTTATTACCTGCATAAGTAAACCCTCAGTTACACTGTTTTGGCTGGGCGTCAGTAGCTTGCACGCAATGCATCCTAGTGGATGTAGGCACTGCCAGCACAGCTCCATAAGCAAGAGAACTCAATTTTCTCTGTCAATACAGCACGCACTGAGGAATCTATTGCTTCAATTGACTACATTTATCGACACTGATTAGACATGGCGAATCTTCCCTTTAAGGGTCTGATCATACATTTTTTCTTATCACACTTATGATACTGAGGATAAATAGCTCCACTCTGCAATACAAGAACAATGTCCTTTATCTCTATGTTTTCTACAGGGATCATCAGTTGGTGAGGATGGAGACTTTTTGCCTGGGACATGCTGTTCCAGCCTCAAGCTTTTAACCTGATTCACTGTAGCCAACCAACAGTTGGAGACGGCGTTTTCAGCCAACTCATCGCGCTAACGTTAACGCATGCTTAATTAGCTATCTAGCGACAACTGATAAAATCTGCCAGTGAGTTGTTATTTCAGCCACCAAAATCGTTAGTCGCCATGCCAGAAACGAGAAGCTGCTTCTGTCTACCTCTATCTGAAATCAAGAACTCATTGTTTAAAACTAAGAACTGTGGTAAATCTGTCTCCAATATCACTGTCAACTGCATCACAATCTTTGCATACATATACACACACCTGCACAAATATACATGCATTGCACACACTCATGCAGTGCCTTACAGAACAATGGCAATGTTTCCACACACACCTCTAGGCCACTAATAAACAAAGATATAATAATAACAAACTTCATTAATGCAGCTTTTTCAAACAACTACTACAAATTGCTTTATAAAATAATAATCCTGCATAATAAAGGGATACATTTAGAAAAAGAAACAAAAGCAATACAAGAAGAAAAATAAAATACGTATAAATAAAGGAGGAGCAGCAATTATCGTTACAACACACCACCCACTGGAACACTGTTTTAAAGGAAACAGACTGTGTGTGTATATACAGTATATATACTGTATGTGCGTGTGTTTGTGGAGGTATGCGTGCATTTTATGTTTTTGCTACATTAAGTTGGTTTAAGTTTGCGTGTGTGGGGCAAGGCATTTGCACGCACACACACACACTTCCATCCACATCAACATCGTCACAGTGAAAAGAGCAGCCTGGTGAAATTCATTTCCCTTCAACTTAATACATAAAATCTGATTAATGCAGCCTGTCTGCTTGAAGCTGGATCCTCAAAGACACAGTAATTGTGTTTAGATGACTAAAAACAGACATGGAAACTATAAAGACTGGAACCTTGTCTTGGAAGGATGAAACAATTAGCACAAGAGATGCAGTCGAACAGTGAAAATGGGCTTTTGATGATGCTTCAAGACAATAAATAAATGAGGAAGGGTATAATATTTTATTTCAGCTCTGGATCGCTGACGTTCTCCTTGAAGCCTCAAGCGTCTTGTTAAAAAGAAAAGCTTAGAAGTTACTATGAGGAAAGCCAAAACACTTCAGCTACTATATGCCTGTCACAGGTTTGTTGCTGGTGGGTCCTCCCGTAATAAGCAGATTAGTATGTTTGGACGAGCCTGTGTCCCGGGGCAAAGCACACACTAAATTTAAAAAATGCTCCCTTGCTTAATGACTAACAGCTGTCTAACTGTGCTTCAGTGTGTGTGTGTGTGTGTGTGTATGTACACACTGTAGTATACATGAAGGTGTACTTGTGTGAAATGGAAACACTGAGACTTTAATACACTTTCAAAAACCATCACAAGAAAAAAGAACTGGAGGAAAATCTCCACAATCTCTACATTTTACAGGTCATCCCCAAGGGCTCATTCTGGGATTATTGCTTGTTTATACAAATAATGTTAGGATTAGCATTAGTGCCTGCCTCTGTGTGTGTGTGTGTGTGTGTGTGTGTGTGTGTGTGTGTGTGTGTGTGTGTGTGTGAGTTTGCGTGTATGTACCATAGATGGGCTGGTAGACGATCCTGTAACCCGCTGTAGGAGACTGAGGTGGATCCCAGGTGACCCTAAGGCGGTTGTACCACTCCTCTGACACACGTATGTTTTCAGGAGACGAGAAGGGCACTGCCAAAACACAAACAAAATCAGAATATGGAAATGCTTCTCAGAATTTTACTTAAAGGTTAAGAAAAGTTATATTTACATTCTGTGTTACCCACCAAAATGCATCGTGTCTAACAAGACGTGTCAAGTGCATTATCTTCCTCATAAAATATTTACAAAGCCGATTTTTGTAAGTATTTACCAACCTGCATTGTTTACATATTGCTTTTTGCTTTTTAAGGGTACTGACTTTCTACAAAACCTTTTTTTTCATTTAACAAAAGACAAAAAGCTCCTTAAATGTTTAAATGGTGTCTAAAAACAAGCAGCAAGCAATAAAATAGTCTAAAATTGGCAAAATTATGATTTAAATCAGTCTTGAATACGTAAAGAAGAGTAGAGCTGAAACTAATTCTTTTAATTATTGAATGAATTTGTTGATTATGTCATTGATTAATCATTTAATAGTTTGGTCTATAAAATGTCAGAAAAGGGTGAAAAATGTCACAGATAAAAGTGACATTTTCAAATTCGTTATTTTGTCTCGTAACGTTCAACACCCAAAGATATTCCATTTACAATGATATAACAAGAATACAGAAAATATTTGTCAATTTTGATTTAAAAAATGATTTTAACAATTAATCGATTACCAAGCAAGATGCTGAATAAATTTCTGTCAACTAATTGACTCAAAAGGAGGCCTTTAACGCCAGCTTTTGGTAATTGACAGCTTTTAATTCGGCACTACAGACACATTTTGGTCATTATAAAGTCTCAAGGTTCGATATCCAGCCTTAATATAGCTTATAACTTTTGTTCCTTGTTGTTGTTCACAATTTAAAACCAGGATTACCACCTCACGGTTGTATGCCCCCGCCAACCAGTCAAGATTAAATCCATGTCTGTCCAAAATGTCATCACTTCTTTATTTTATCCTGTTAAACATTTCTGTAAAATTGTCATAAATAGCATATGAATTCTTAAGTTATGGCCAAAATTGGAAGTACGGTTACAGTGACCTTGAACTTTGACCACCAAAATAATCAGTTCACCCTCGAGTTGACGTGAACGTTTGAGCCAAATTTGAAGAAATTCCCTCAAGGTGTTCCTGAGATATCTGTGTTCACAAGAATGGTCTGAACCATAGACTTTATATATAGATGGATGACACATCTCCACTTCCTCCCACTGTACAGAAGTGAAGCCAAAATATTCCTAATACAGAAGCTGCTATCTTGAGATTTTGACGTTACTTAAAGCCAGAGTCGGCGCAGAAGTTATTCGCTGTGGAGTTTTGGTATCAAGGTCACCCGCCCGAACCAATCGAGAGCCGAGCATGCACAGCTGCCAATCATGACGTCTCACCCCCTTTCTATAGCATGAAATAACTAACTAAAACCAAACCTATCAGAAAAATGAGTACTTGAACATACATCAGCGTGATAAGAGCTACCTAAAATGACAGAAACCATTTTTGGGAAAAATGTATTTGATGTGTACTTTGACTTTTTAGTTTGGCCTATGTCCAATCTCATAACATGGAGGAGGCGGGGTTTATGAGCTATACTGCGGCCAGCCACCAGGGGGCGATCGAGATGTTTTGGCTTCACATTTGGGGAGCGGTCATGTCGTCCATCTTTATATACAGTCTATGGTCCAGACAGATGGACGGACAACCCGAAAACATAATATTTCCGGCCACGACTATCTCCGGCCATGGCTATCTCCAGCCACGGCTATCGCCGGCGCGGAGGCATAAAAAAAACCTTGGCACGGCACTCTGTTTATAGTTTGTTGATATATGGTTTAATTTTATTGTTTTCAAACAGTGAAATATAAATCATGGTAACATTATTTTTCTAAACAGTGCCAGGATTGGTTGAATTTGAGTTATCACAGGGTTGTAAATTCCTACAGACCCTGATTTAGAGGAGAAGACCATTTCCTACGTCAGAAAATAGAAAATCCTGTCTTACTGTACATCGGGTATGCCTGGGCTCTGATTTATGACTATGCTGCTTTCCAAGCTGAGAAGAGATTTTTATTTGCAATATGGCGAGCTATAATATTACCCTCATCTAATAAGATGACATATTCTGTCTGACATTTCAATTCTCTGAACAACGAGGAGACAATCACTACTGCTCATAAGAGGTAATCAAGAGAATGGTTGAGAAAATCAATTAGCGCTGCGCAAAATAATTTAATCGTCTCATTAATGAAAGGAGCTGCCGTAATTATGAACGGCCTTCATTAAGACAATTAAGGACGCATCAGTATTTGTCATCGCTTTAATTCACGTCCTCCTTCAGGAACGTAAATGAACATGAAATTAATGCAATGCAAATGAACATTCTGCTCGCTGCAATAAAATTAATTTTCATTAGCTTTCAGTTTTGTCGAGATGTTCTCCTAAACTCGGAGCTGCATCGTTGTATAATGAAAATGGGAAACCGAGAGTTGACCCTGGTAGTTAATAATTCAGAGGAGTGTGTATGGGTGTGAGTGTGGTTGTGTGTTTGTGTGTGTTGGGGGTTTGTAAGTCTTACATGTGGCGCCCAGCGCAGAGACACTGACGCCGTCTTGTCCGTCGGAGTACACCGGTGTGACTGTCACTTTGTACTGCATGTCTGACAGTAAAGGCTGAAGCACTGCTCTCCTCTGACCACCAGGAACTAACACCTACACACACACACACACACACACACACACACATATACACGTTAAGGTCACATTTGACGGTGAAGTACAGGGAGCTGTAAAGCAATGATGAGTTCTGCTCACTTGGGACTAACCTGCACACAGCCAAACACACAAGAGGCATACAAATCAAAAACTCACATGCGTGTGTGTACACACACACACACACACACACCAGTATATATGCACCATATAGCAGACTACACACAGAATCCCTCTCTGCTGGCTTATAGGAACATTTGGAGGCAAAGATTAAGGCCGGGCTTAATTAGGTGAAACAGAAAGTGCTTGCAAAATGCTATGTATACCTTCAGGGATTTGAACCACAACTGTTCAAGAATTCTGCTCACTTTAGTTTAGTCAATAAAGTCAGTTGAGGCCAAGTGAGAGGCAAAAAGAGCTGAGAAAAAAAACATTAGGCTACTGCTGTGTTTTAATTTATAAGTGTTAAAGTCTTTCTCTGCAGCTTTCTTTAAGTTCAAATAGTATTCCTTTGTATAAGGTATATCTTTATCAAAAAAAGTCAAACAAAATGCCCTGCAAAAATTATATTTGGTCCACTGACACTAAGGAAAAGAAACATGATAAACCCAACGTTGCCATTTTATAATACGATTAAATTTGACACCTATTATCAGATGCCGTTTGCTCAGTTGTCATGGAACTGTAGATGTCTAGTCAACCACTTTTCTGAGCAATTTTAGGAAGTGTTGTCCATGTTGGATTAAATGTAGAGCTTTACAGTTCATTCATTCAACATCTGCGGTTTTGCGACAACTGAGCAAACAATCTACTGACAAAGACCATGAGATATGTGCAAAATAAAAGTCAACCTTCTCAGGCTTCTTATTTAATTAAATAATTTTTAAAACCAAAATATTATTTGTTATGCGCATCAGAAAGGCTTCTAACGTTCATCTGTCTGTTCTTAACTAAATGTCTGCTTTCCAAAACAAGACTTAAACAACATAAACAACAGCAGAGAGATTAACTCTTCTTCATTGTGCTAACAGCACTGATCCCCAGCCAAATGTTAGTCCATGTGTGTGTGTGCGCGCGCGCGTGTGTGTGTGTGTGTGTGTGTGTGTGTGTGTGTGTGTGTGTGTGTGTGTGTGTGTCAGAGAGAAAGAGAGAAATGTGCATTAAGGGAAGGCCAGGTAAATCTCTCAGAGCCAGTGAGATGGGAGGAGCTGTCCACTCTGACTGCGGTGCTGAATCACCTGCCAGTGTCAAAGCAGGAAGGCACAAACACACATTCAAACATGTTTAAATCCATAAATAAACACATAAACACACAACTAGCTTATGAAACAGAGTTGTCCATGCTCTCTCTTGTGCCCTCTATCTGTCTCTCACACACATCCACATTAAAACACATCCAAACTTTCAGAAAGAGGCGCGACCTGGAACAACCCTTATCTATCAGCCGGCGGACAGGTTTAAGCCTTTCTCCCATTTTGTTTAGCTATTGTTTCTTTTTCCTTCTCCCTTTGTTTCTTTTGCTCTTTTCTCTGCCGCCCTCCATCTCTGCTCCCAGTGAGGTAAATGGCTGCTGAAAAGATAATGAAATGTCTTCTGGCTTGGCCTGGCCTCTCCATCTTCTACTGCTCTGACACCACATTGGGAAATTAAAACAGGAGGGCCGGGGACGAGAGGGGAGGAAAGTAAGGGGAGGTGGCGAGAGAGAAGACAGGAGGGAGGGAAAACAGAGAGATAGAGGGACAGATGGAGAGAGAAAGTGTGTGTGTGTGTGTGTGTGTGTGTGTGCGTGCATCAGCGATCAGGGTCAGTACATGGCACCGAGCTCAAGGGCTCTTACCACAGATAGAGGAATCAGGAAGGAGAGGCAGAGTGGACCGGGACTAAAAGTCTAATCAGTTTTTTGATTGGAGCAGATGACCCGACGCTGACCGCTGCAGAGCCATCCAGTTGGCTGGAGGTGTGAAATAACAAGGATCTTCCTACGAACACAACTCCAGTGTTGTCTATTCCATATATTCTGTGTTCACAACTCAACAGGGCAGAAGTCTGCGTGTGTTTACAGTACATGCATGTGTGTGAGAGCTACACTGCTCAAAGTGGCAGAGGAACATAAGGAGGGAGACTTTAGAAAGACAGGGATATAGAAATAGCTCATAAAAGAGAGAAATAATTAAAAACAGAAAACACTCACTGCACAAAACCATAGATCCACTACAGCAAATGCCCCTGACACCTCTTTATCTGTACTTGATTATGTGTGAATGATAGATTTTTACAGTTACTTGATCAACTCACAGACTCCTCATTGTGGTCGCCCCTGAGGCCGGCGTAGGAGACCCTGTAGCGTTCCACGTGGGGGTCTTCCAGCTCCCATGATGCCTCTAAGCTCTGGGTGGTCTCGTCACTCAGCAGAAGGTTTCTCACAGCCTGACGTGCCACTGTGACACCACATCACAAAGAACAGTTACTGACGGATTTATGATACATAAATTTACACAAGATCTTGGCTTAAGTTACGTTTTCTCCACACTTAATGTGGTTCAGTAAACTGTGGATTAGAAAAATGTCAGTCAAGATGCCAGTATGCTCAAAGAAAATCATAGCTGCAACTGTCAAAGTGCCAACATGCTCAGACTGCTGTGATGTGCTGGATAATAAAGTTGCAGTGGCCCAGGTGGAGTTTCTACTTGGGAGTTTGAAACAAAACAAAGTGTTTCTGTTTCATCAGTCTTGATAACAGCTTTATACCAAGTAGATGTGTTTTAAGGCCTATGCAGTCCTAGGTGGAGGGACGAGCGCGAGGGCTCCATACATAATGCAGCCTTAAACTACAAGCCTCGATTTTTAAAAACAAAAGGTGACTCGCTGTCTTTTAGCCAGCCACTTTAAGTTGTGATTGTCATAGCAGCACTCTGAGTTTTAAACAAAGCAGATGTGCTGTTTTTAAGTTTCTAGGATGGTGAGCAGTGAATTAAATAAAGTAGACATGTTGCTTTTCTAAGTTTAAAGTGGAGAAGCTGCTTTGACTCGATTAGTTGTAGCTTGTTCCTCATACGAAATAAAATCCAGATGGCCTCCGGGTCGCCTCTGAGATAATGAAGTTTGAACTATAGTCTGTGAGTGAAGCCAACTTGGTAAACACACTTATAAAAACACAATAGATCTTCCAAACTTTTTTCGTAAGGTGAATCCTGCTGGAGAATGTAATCAATGCTTCAGTTTTGCATTCATCGACCTCAGTCAGAACAGAGAGTGTGGAGCTTTTCTAAGCTCTCAGCGAGTGTTTACAACTTAACTGTCCTCTCTCAACCATGCTATTCCTGAAAGCAGCTCCAGTACACTACTCTTATAACGCTGTCCTCCACACCGGTACCAGTCTGCCACTGTCACTACCACTACGTAGGACAAGGGAACAGTGGATGTAGATACACGGCCTCTTTTATTTCCAAAAAACTCCTGAAGTGAGATGCTTAAGCTGCTGCCATTATTTGTACGTCTGTTACGTCACTTGGCTGAAGCAGCGCCTGCGCAGATACAGTAGTTGGTGACGCTCAATAACCGGGTTAAGGTGTATACATGCAACAGTTTCCCAGTTTCTTTCGGAATACTCTAGCTAACATATTTGGTTTCTTATGAACTGGATACGGTGTTTAATTACTCAAACAAATAAACAGTACACTCCGAAAAAAAACCCCGATCATAAAAAACCCGATCATAAAAGCGTTATTCATCTCCATGTAAATGCACTCAGTAATTCTGGTTTTAACTAAGCAGAGTTTTGGGTTTGTTATTCTTTCATATCTCAAAAGGCAGTAGACTTTCCAGACAGATGTCTTGAATTGAGTTGTGATTAACCTCTTAAAACTCAGACAGCCCGCCAGCGAGCCCGGCCTGGGTATATTGACAATAAGGGGGTTTATGAGCACTTTCCAAGTGCTCGCCATCCAATCGTTGAAAAATTGAATTCTTGCAGAAATCTCCAAATGTCAAAAGTTTTTGAAAGCAAATCATAGCATGGCTTTTTCTATGGTGTTCCTCAAGGCCTCGGTGTCTTAATTTGATATTTTGGAGGGATTATTGATCATTTTTATCAATTCTCTAACAGAAAAAATGGTTTAATTTAGCACCAAATCTTTGTAACAAATGGTATCAACCCAAAAATGACTGCAACAATTTATGAGACATAATAAAATGACCGATCACAAACTTATATCATCATGTTCTACGCTCTTATACACTTTCGCAATTTATTTTAAATGATTAATTAATTTGTATTTCTTATTAATGACTAGAACAACTTGACACACAGTGCTGAGATGCATCTCAAATTACATCTGGCCAGCCTCTCTGCCAGGATAGTTTTAGCTTAGCCTGCTGGCCACTGGACACATGCAAGCAAAATTGTTTAAAGCAAAGCTCTTAAGGTTTTAACATTACGAAACTACTGTATACATTTCATGGTACAATTTTAATCCAACATGACATGCCCAATCGTGTCACATCTTCTCAAGTTAGTGTTTGGCCATTATTATACATGTACAACACTGACTGTGATGCTGCGGACACTTTCACTCCTGACATTTTGGGATTTTACACAAAAGCAATTTGGACATTTCTTACCTGCGGTTGTTGTAGCAGCAATCGTTGTTGTCTCGGCCACTGGGGAAACACAGAGAGCATAAATCAGATAATAGGATAGAACCTCTCATCAACAAACTCTCTGTATCAATAACTAAGGTAATTAGACAGAAATACATAACAAATCATTGACGTGAAAATAGATTTTCTTCTTCTGAGATGTGCTGCGACAAACAAATCAATGCATATGGGCTCATGCAGAGCCCTGCTTTGAGCTCAGAAATACTAATTTTAGGATCCTAAAAGGCAGATGTGATTGGACTGGTGTGTTGTTCTCAGCAGAGAGTGGCACTTTGGTGTAGAAAGTTAGTAAGGCCACAACATCAGTCTAACCAAGAGGATTTTATTTGATGAAATTACACTTCTCTTTCTCTTATCACTGGAAAAGTTTTAATATTTTGACTTTTGTTGAGTTTTGTATTTATTAGATAAAGCAAATACTACAACTACCTGAGTTAGTAACACAACAGCAATACATTTTGCCAATCAAACAGTCTCACATCACTTACATGTGGTCTCTATAACAGAGACGGTGTCGCTCTCTGATTCATCTTTGAATATAGCCGTCAACATAGCTTCGTACTCAGTCAAGGGACTCAGACCGTTCAGGATGTATCTGTTATCACTTCCACTCAAGACCACCTACAGAAGAGAAACACACATAAAAGTCTCAGACTCATATTACGGTTGACTTCCAACAATATCTCTTTTCCAAAAAAAACAACTTCTCAAAGATGTTGGCTGATATTTTCAGAAATATGCTGCTGCTGTTTTATAACCTATTATCAACAGTTCATTTTGGTTGAAACATTATGTAAGACAGTTGTCAGTTAGTCGTCATGTCACACTTTCATCCAGAGTTTTAATCTGAGTTGTGTCCAATGATAATATGGCAAGTACCAGTATCTGTGGTACCAACTGAACTTAATTGGGCATTAATGAAAAAAGTATAAAAACAAGCTAAACTTAAGAAGTGCTTCCCATTTTGTCATGTTGTGTTTCACAATGTGCTGTCAACATTTAAGTCACCTTCTTGCGTTTTGTACTTTCATGTGCTGTTCCTATGTTTGTAAGAGGAAGAATTTCCTAAGTTACCCTCAAGATGTGATCAAGTTTTGGGGATTAACCAACAGTCTGACATGATTATTTATACTTTAAGTACAACAGCAGACTTTCAAAACCAAGGTCGCCGCTGAGTTTTAGTAGAGTGAGCTGCTGAAAACATAAAACAACAAATCGCCTCGGTGCTCGTAATTTTAGGCAAGAAAACAGCAGGAAATGGCGGTGCATATTTTCTGTTATACTTGTATGCGGGATTCGTTGCAATACTGTGCTGAATAAATTACGCATCGTAGAAATTTGTTTAATCATCATGTAAATGCACTTACTATACACTGTTATGTAAAAAAACAACATTTCAATAAGGCCACTGTAGGTCATAAAGATGTCCATCACAATACAAGTAATTCAGAAATGTGTGTTGTCCCCCGAATACAACCGCGTAGCCAGTTGGATCGGCTACTGCTGCCGGAGTCCAAACGACCACTACAATTTGTCCATCGCAAAAATGAGTCAGACCCCAAAGTAAACACCAAGAGGTCATGAAAAGTACAGCTTGCTTCCACTGAGCGCAACATTTAAATTGGAATTTACTGTTGATGACTTAATAACCATATTATGTGCAGGAATGTGTTTCTTTACAAAGCCCTTTGAGGCATATTGATGCAAATTTCAGCAGTGAGGCTGGCCATTTATGTTCTCCCAGGAGCAAGTGCATCTTTAGTGATTTATTCTCTCGCTTTTCTTTTTACATTTCCTTGCATTTAGTGAAATATAGTTCCTTATTTTACAGCATTGCCCTCTGTGGTATTTCCCTGATTAAAGAGTGGAGTCAAACAGACATTTTATTGATTAACAAAGAGTACAAAAAGACCCCAAATCTGCTTTCAGAAAGGTATCAGGATGCTAGTAAAACAAATGAATCCAAACAAAACGGCATGATCACCAATGATATGATTCACTCTTCGTCTACATGGAGCTCTACATTATCATAAAGTTTTAATCCGGGTAATCTTTCACTCCGTTTGTGTCTGTTCGACTCTATTATGTTTAATCTCCTCTCAGATATAACAATACAAAGCGGTCGGTGGAGGATGTAAATGTGTTTATGTGTACATATGTAGAGTATGTGGGTGAGAGACAGAGAAAAACTGCGTGTATCCCTTTCTCTATGCTGGCAGAATTACCAGCCCACCTCTCCAACTCCCCAGAGTGTTATTTTCAGCTCTGATGACTCTCAGCAAAACACACAAACTCACAGACACGCTCACACAACATGCACACACAAACACGTACACACTCCTACAGACTAGAGGGCTCTATCGCGGCCGCCCAGCTGTCTCTAAAGCCCAGATCATGGAAATAAAACACCCAAGCCATTAATTTCTAGATTTATTCAGCCTTTATGTATACTCAGCCATGCCAGAGGTTGTAACAGCTACCAGTAGTGTAGTTAAGCTTATATGCAAGTCTATACAGGCTCCCCCTTATCTGAGCATATGGAGTGCAGCCACTTCTTCCTCTGGAAATAGAGATAATACCTGGACCCCTGGCTAAATGAAAAAAAATCTAAATCCATGCAGGTTATTTACCTTTTGATGCTAAATCATGGTGTAATATCGGTCAGCTTGAGGAAGTGAAAATACACTTCATGGCTGTGCAAAGGACTCAGACTTAAAACTTTCATGCATATGGTGTTGTCAATATGATCTGTGAGGATGATCTTCACCGTCACATTTCACTTCTTGTGAGTGAAAGAAAAACATCTTCAAGAAAACTGTGTCTTAAACCTTCACTTGCCGTATTTTATTGGTACTGACCTCCTTTGTGTCGCCGCCTGTGAACGGTGCCCAGGAGAGTCTGTAGAGGACAATGTCGTTGGCTGAGTGATCCCAGCTGACCTGGAAGCTGTCTGTGCCGACATCATTGGAGCGGAGATTCAAAGGACCAGGAACTGGAGCTGAGAAGTAGAGAGATTGCATTCATTCATTCAGTCTGTCATTTGCATATATTTCTAATAATGTTCTGGTTTTCCCATAGCATTCTGTGATATTCCAGTGTTCTGCACTAGTTTTTCCTCATGATGCCTCCCACTTAGCATTACTGGGCAATAGGAAGAGAACTGACCAAAGGGAGCATGGCTGGCATTGCAACTGCACTGCCTGATGCAACTTTCATGAAACATGTACTGCTGCAATGCAACTACACTTATCGTCATTGTTTTCAATGTTAATACAAATATTAGCTTTCATTGTCATTGAATATTTGTTTCCCCAAATACCTATAGCTGCAAAGAACTGAACATCCACTCTGGTTGCACCAAGCCAGAGTAACAATGAAGCTGTGTGTCATTGGAACATCGCAAAAACCGGCAACAGTTAAAATATCATGTGCACTATTATGCAACAAGTAGTATGCTAAAAGCCATATGACCATGAGATGAGCTAGCTTCAGATTGGAACATGGTACAGTCACTGACACAATCACTAAACTTCTGCTTTCCTGACTTTAGGGGCTAATTTAAAGCACAAGTTTAAAAAGTTTGTTCAGCAATTATCTTAACTTACAACAACACTTAAGGTGTGAACTCTTACCATTTCCCACAACTCCACTCAAAGTCCTTAAAAGTGTTAACACATTTCATGTCCCCTTCTTAAACCTGGTCCATTGAACAAACTTTGCCAGGAGATAAATAAAAAAATCAGCATGGCTCTTCAGAGTGAGTAGTTTAATAGCTGCTTGCCAGAAATACATTTCTTTCAGCTGACTCAGCACTGGAGCCCAACTGCTTGTTGCTCAAAGGGATATTCCTACAAATCAATATCTGTTAGCGTGACGGAATAGTAAGGGACAGCGAAATGACCTTTTAATGCGACTGGGCTATTATGCGAGGTGTAAATGAGATGGGCAGACTGCCAAAATAGCAGAAGGACCAGTAAGGGTAATAAAATACAACACTGTTTGGCACTAAGAGAGAAATGGTTTGCCTTCTAATGCTATTGGTAAAACTATCTGCAGGAAATTGAGACAAAATTGTCCTCAGCAGAGATAGCAATAGGTAAATGTCGAAAGACCAATGTGGAAGACAAATTGGTCTACAGTAAAAAAACAAATGCACTTGATAGTAACCACTGGTGGCAATATTGATCATCTACGTCTGCCCATATTCGAATTCGCCGTTGCCTAAAACTGACCAACTAACTACAGTGTCTTCTAATGTATCCGTACAGTCAAAAAGCGACTTACTGGTAGTGAATCCGTCTGTGAGTGGCTCTGATTGGCCCTCATCATACATGGCAAAGATGGCCACTGAGTATTCCATCAGAGACGTCAACTCACTGAGGTCGTAAGAGTTCAATGGACCCACCTCCACCTGCACAACACACAGAAACACATGACATATCCACACAAAAAACACAGTTCAACAAGAATAGAATAGTTCAATCACATTCAGCTAAAAGGGCACCAAACCCACAAAAACATGTTCTTTGTAAAGACTTCTTCTGGTTCTTGTTGTTTGCAGTAACGCCTCTGTACATGCAAGTTTTAAGAGTTTATCCAACGTACGCTCATGCACACACACACACACACACATCACTCCTGTGTAATTGCAATATCTGTACATTTTCCAAGATGATTTATATCAGTGCTCAATACTCATTCTAGTCTGACCTTTTCATCCTAAGAAGAACAATCCCTATAATTAATCTCTTTGTTCTACTCTTTCTTTGTCTTTTTTCACTTTTTCTCATCCCTCATCATCAAGACACAGATGCTCACAGATACAAATGCTATCCAGTACAATCATATCTTGTGTCCTAAACACATAAAATCATGTAGTCGCGTATCACACAAACCTCCTCCGTGACTAGTCCGTCTGTCTTGACCCACATGATGCGGTAACCTTTAACTCCTATGGGCACGGGGTCCCAGCTGATGTGGGCCGAGTTGTGAGTGATGTCAGAGAACTGGAGGTTGCTGGGAGGACTCAGTCTTACTGGGAGAGAGAGAGAGAGAGAGAGAGAGAGAAAGAGAGAGAGAGAGAGAGAGAGAGAGCAAGTGTTTGATGAGTGTATGTAGGCATTTGCGCTTCTAGCTTTGTGAGGACCAGTTTGAGTTTTAGACTTTGAGAGCGAGGATATTGTTGGAAAGAGAAGATGTTTTGTTCGATCTGTACTTCGTTGTTTGAGGATTAAGGTATTTAATGATGTAAGGTATGTTTTTGCAGTTGAGATTAGAATTAAATTTAGGTGAAGGTTAGGCTAAAGGTTCAGAATGAGAGACCTCAGTTAAAAATGGTATGTGTGTGCTAGGGATGTTAATAATTAACCGTTTAACCGTTACAAAGAAAGACATTTTACAGATTAATGCTATCTGTTAAACCTTTAAAAGAAATATTAAAAATTCAATAAAAAGCTGAGCAAAACTCAGAGGAGCGGCTTGTCACTTAAAAGGAGAGTAGCTGGTCCACCTTAACAGCCCACCTTAAGTGAGTCTGAGCCGGTGTTGTAGCTTGGGTCTTGAGGAGTTGTAGTATTTATTCAGCGACAAATAAACTGTACACACACTGCACTGCTACGTTCACAGCTACAACGCCACCGACAACCCACACTCACCGCCGCCACGCTCACACACGGTCCATCGGACACTCGCTAATGTAACGCTGCACTGACAGACCGTATGTGTGTGACAACGGCGAACACGAAGCCACCAGCAACGCCACATCTCCGAACGTAGCACAAACATACACGGTCTGTCAGACACTCGCTACCATTACGCCAGGCTGACACACAGCTGACAACCTCGCAGCTAAACTAAATTATGCGGTGGAGACTTTTACTGGGAAAGTGGCTGCATGTGGCTGCCTACGCTCCCAGTTGGCTGAACTGGGGACTCAGTTGTCTGTTTTGCACATACACTGCAGTCGGCGCACCGCTGCATGCAACGCACTAATCTTGTCAGATAATGGTTAATAATCGGTTAACGAGGGGGAAAAAAAAATCAAAATTAGCATCCCTAGTGTGTGCATGTGCATTACTCACATGTAGTTTCCTGGTTTGTAATAGGGTCACTGGTCTCCTCCCCATAAATGGCATAAACATAGACGGTGTATTTAGTGTGAGGGGTCAACCCATCCAGCTCCACCTCTGTCACTGCATCCGACACCTTGACCTGGGGAAAAAGACACACATATGCTCACATAACTGCATTTAAAACAAAACTTAAGACTCTCAGCTGACAAGTTGTTGTTTAAAATTATGAATTGAATAAGCATTTATCTATTTAACTTTTTCTGTCAGTTTCTTTCTTTAGCTACCTGCTTCTCGTCATCCTCTACATAATCTGTAAGCGGTGCATACGACAGCATGTAGCCAGAAACTCCATCCACACTGTGCCATCTTGCTTTCATGGTGCTGTGAGTCACATCAAACAGCTGGAGGGCCGTCACTTTGGGTAGGGCCACTACATACACACAACAACACATAGACAGACACACAGCACAGTTCAATCAAGGAGGATTCATACCAATATACCAAAAAGTCTTTTCAGTTGGTCTTGATTAAAAACCCTTGTCTTGCCTCCCTGGATGCTTTTATGTTCCTGTATCATGAGGGCATCATTTTCAATATGTCTGGCTTCCATGGCTGTCAAACTTTTAAGCCATTATTATCAACTTGTGATCGCAGATGTTGACTGAAGCATTGGTGTGAGATTTTGTGAGTACATTTCTGCGTGTGTGTTTGTGTGTAAAAAATAAACTCACGGGTTGTTTCTGATCCTCTGAGAGCCTTGCTCGCCTCGTTTGCGTACACAGCAAACACAGCCAGCTGGTACTCAGTTTGATGGCTGAGATGCTCTAACACCACTGAAGTCTCACTACCGTCGACTACCGCCTGGGGTCCAGGAGCGCGAGTGGTGGGAGAGGGGGTGTGAAAGATGGGTGGAAGGGACAGGAAGGAGAGATGGGTGTGGAAATGAATGGGAGAAGAGGGAGGGAGGGTTGGGGACAAAGAATGGCAGGGAAAATGGAAAGTGGGGAAGATGAAAATGACAAATGGGGGGAGGGAAGAGAGAGGAAGGCAGGGCAGGAAAGAGAGATCGAAAGAGAATAGTAAAGAAGGGGAAACACAATCGATTTATTGAACGGGGTAAAGCACAAACGTCTGAAGCAAAAAAACATTTCTCATTCTGGTCTGTATGGATGACAGTTGTGATACACATTAGGTCCGGGCTGAGCCAGCTGGAAAGGTCTCCTCACATGTGGCTCCAGAACATCTGGTCCCTGTAAAGCCAGCTAAGCAAAAGATTTAATGGTTTCTGTAGTCAAATGCTCTGGAAAAACCAAGCAGGTGCCTCTATTAGCCACAGTATAATTTCTAGTGAGCCTTCTTCACCTGCACGGTGCATGTTCAGGGGAGTTGTGAATGGAGGGATGAGAGCGAGAGGTATGGATGAATGATACCACCAGCGTCTCAGGGAAAAACTGAGCTAAGACCCCAGATAAAGTGACTCCCATTGGTGTAGTAAATATGATGGAAACACAGAGCATAGCTGGCCTAAACCCCCCTTTCTGTGCTCCTACTGAATCTCTTGACCTCAGTATTTTTTAGGTCTTGCTTGTGCTTGTGTATGCATGTATAGCTTTCAGATAGCAGTGAAATGCAATGACATGGATATTTCTTAATTTTATGTAGTGCTACATTTGTTTGTAGTGGTTGGTATGCTCTCAGCTTTTCCTAATTAAACTTATAAATATAGTTGTGTTCTTGGTAAAAAAAACAAAAACACAGTTTTTACCTCCAGTGTTTCTCCTCGGATAGCAGGGACATAAACCACTCTGTAATTCTCAACGTTTCCGGGGGCGTTGCTCCATGATACCCTAAAGCTCCCGGCCGTGACTTCCGAGGTTACCAGGTCAAGCGGAGCTCCCGTTTTCTCTGGTGGCCGATCTGAAGAAGTAAAAGGAACGGAAAAGAGAAGGATGATAAAACAGATGGGATCACGTTACATAAAATTACTCCCAGTGAGGAACTTTTAAGTAGAAAAACTCACATGCACTGGGGATCAGAGTAAAGGAGATAGTGTTGAGATATAATCAAAACACATTAGACTGGATTTATGGTATCCCTTTAAAGACTTTCTTGTTTTTACATCCTGCATCTTTATTTCCATAGAAATGAAAAGTTATTGGGAGGAAAGAATGAAAAATGAGGAGCAGGATAGAGAAAGAGGGGGATGTGTCCTAAAAATCAGCATTTTTTATCAGGATATAATTTCTATTTGGCTGTGAATCCATGACCTCATGAGTTATATGACACCATCTCCCCCCGCAGGGAAACTTTGCATTACGTACCACAATTTCTGGCCAGTGGAGCTCCATCTAAATATCCTGGACCTCATTTACACTTCCACATAAAACCCACTCTACGACTACAGCTGCCGTCAATTCAATGTGACATTTTATAATTCAGTCGTGCAAGGATTCATTAGGAAGAGCCAAAGTGATCACACTTGTAAATAGTTAACTTGACTGCCAAAAAACTTACCTAACCTTAACTTAACTTGCCTCAGTATAGTATAATCAGAAGAGGTCTGAGCTCTCGCTTGCATGGGCTTACTGTCATTACACTATCTGCACAAAAATGTGTCTGTGTGTGAAGGTGAGAAAGGAGCCCGGGTTTGAACTTCTCTGACCGACAACCATTTCTGCCACTTTTCACATTAACAACTATGAATGCCTTGCTGGAGAAACAGGCTGAAAATGTGCGCTATTTCTCCCCCCTCTCAATTACAGCTGGCTTTTCAATCCGCCTCCCAGTGTGGCTCTTCGGAAAAACTATAAACACTTTTGATATCCGACAACACGTTATACGAACCACTTCTTTTCTAGTATAACCTGGCCCTTACTCAGTTTGATGTCCTTGTCTTGCTGCTCCACCTGTTCACACACAGTCTTGGTCAGACCCTCTACAATGGAGCTCATGACGTTGAAGTCAGCCACGTTGTACACGTGAGTGTTGTCCGGCTCTGAGGCGATGGAGAGCAGCTCATTCTCATCAGCATTTTTAACACCTGGGAAAGGAAACATATAATTGTTAGCATTAACTTTAGAGACGCCAGTGACACCAGTATTAGAAGTGTGACTGTCAGGCATTGTATATAGGAGTTTATGCCAGAATTGTCAATCAAACCAAAGAGCCACATCTTTTATGATTTACTTCTTTCGCAGCCAAACTCTAAACATGTGATCTCCTGCTTTGTCTCTGCTTTTATGGTACCAGTAAATGCCAGTAATCTCAGGGAAGCCTGGGCCAAAGAATTGGGCGTTCCAGTGCGTGTCCATATGAAGTGTGAGCCGTTACAGAGCTGTTCTATCAGTTCTAGATATAGACTAATTGAATTTAAAGTTTTAATAAAGATATTTGAATCCGTTT
This sequence comes from Sebastiscus albofasciatus, assembly GCA_916701655.1. Taxonomy (NCBI): domain Eukaryota; kingdom Metazoa; phylum Chordata; class Actinopteri; order Perciformes; family Sebastidae; genus Sebastiscus; species Sebastiscus albofasciatus. The sequence continues at coordinate 61,253 of CAKAOI010051360.1, forward strand.
CTCCCATGTGTAATAGATGCAGTGTCGCCAAAGGATCACTGGCACACTTATTCTGGCACTGTCCAGTACTGGGTAATTTCTGGGGTGACATATTTAATTGCTTTTCTAAACAATATGAAATAAACATTCAGCCAGACAGTAATTTGGCACTATTTGGTTGTTCTGACAGGACAAGGGCCCTTCAGTCCCATCAAAAGCAGGCTCTAAAGGCAGGCATGGTTACAGCTAAAAAATTGTCCTCATGTTTCAGGATGTTGCTCAACGAAATGCTTTGTATTGCTAAGATGGAACAGATTTGTTTTAGCAAATGGAAGTCACAAAACTGTTTGACTGACTATTATTGCATTATTCTGTGCAAACGTTGCCTTCTCCCACATACTGACTGATATTCTGGCAACCCCCTACCTCTGTGTGTTTTCTTTTCACTCTTGACCTTGCTGGCAGAAGAGGCAATCTCCTCTTTTGTCAATAATCGCTGTCGACAGGCAGCTTCGAACTGCTCTTAGGAGTTCTAGATATGAATACAATGGCTTTCTTTCTGTTATTTTGTGTAATGGTGCTCGGTGCTTTATGTCTATTGTCATTTTTTATTGTAAAAAAGTAAAAAATAATGTGTCTGTCAGCCTTAACAACTATTCTACATGTAAAAGCACTATAGCACAGCAGGACAGTAAAGTACTAAGTAAGATTGGTTCAAAGAAACATCATTGGCAGGATTTAAAGAAACAGTGATTTTTAACTCATTGCTGCACAGATGTGACTCTTCCTAAGACTTTTTGTCTTTTGCAGGTGTGTGTTTGTGTCGTCCCTCACCAATAGCAAACAGCTCGACCCCAGAATTTCGCAGGCTCTCTGCCGGAGGTATGACATCGTCCTGGGACTTCCCGTCTGTGATGAGGATCCCAATCTTTGGTATACCCTCCCGTGAGCCAGCCTCAGGTTTGAAGCAGTTCTCCAAGATATAGGTCAACGCAAGGCCTGTAAAGAGACAGAACGAGGAAGAGGCAAGAATGAGGAAGATATAGGCAGAGGGAACAGGGTGGATGGAAGGACAAAGTCATACAAAAGGGAAAAAGCCATTTAAGAGAGGGAAAAGGAAGGGTGCAGGGGGAGCAAGATGAGAACGAAGAAGAAGTATGTGTTAAGAGCAAAATCAAAAGAAGAAAGGAAAATTAAAAAACACTGGTTTTGAACTTCTTAACAAACTAAACCAGTATTAACAGCAAAACAAACTGGTAGTATCAGTGAAATCCGGTACCTGTGAGAGTGTTTCCTCCTTTGTATGGCAGGTTCTTAACGGCATCAAGGACGGTGTCTTTCGTGGTGAAAGCATTTAGATGCCACTCTATCCTGGGATCACCACTGTACTGAGCCAGACCTACAATCATACACACACACACACACATACACACACACACACAATCACACACACTTAATTTACACCTTATATTACAACCTGTCATTTGCTCAGTCAAAGTTAAACACCCAACAAAGCTGATATGCAAACAGATTTTTAAAAAATCTACAAATATGAAGTGATATCTAAATAAAGCACTACAAATATTGACACAAAATATCAGAAGACCATATTGGTCCCATATTGCACCCATCTGTTCAAGAGGGAAAGTAGCAGGGACCCACCTATCCTTGTCTTATCGATGCCAACATCAAAAGCATTGACCAGATTTTCCAAGAACATGCGGACCAGCCGGAAGTTGAGCCGACCGATACTCCAGGAGCCGTCCACCAGGATCACGATGTCTGCAATGGCCTCAGTGTGGCACACAAACTGATCCACTACAAGAAGGAGAGGAGAGAAGACAGACTGATGTGAATTTTAAACTAACCACAGCCAGGGATAAACAGAGAGAATAAAGGTCTAATTAATAAAGATAACTCCATTGAAAACATAATGCTTTAACTTTTGATGTGCAGGTTTCTCAGCCAAAACTCAGAAAACAGAATAAATGCACACCTCAAAGCAGCAGGTTTCAGGTTGTCTTTATTGAACAAAACACACCCACAGCCAGAAACAAAACACAGAAAATTAGAAATCATGTAAAGTAAACACAGACCGCTTCATTTGCATACAGTACAAAGACACAAATAACAAATACCACACAATCTGAACCTTAGTCAACCGCCATCCTGAGAGCTTCCTTTGAAACCTGTGGTGTTTTTCCCCAGTAATCTCACCTAGCCTCCTCTTCTTGGAATTAATCTCTAAACAAGTCGTTAGAAACTAACTCCCTTTTCATTTGAAAGATCAGTTTTAAAGGGAAATCCACACCTGAAAGTAATAGTGAGGATAGATATGAGTCAATTATGTGGAAGCAGGCACGCACACACACACACACACACACACACACACACACACACACACACACACACACACACACACTTTCATTAGTTCATTTATCATAATTCCATAACTGCTTATCTTGTCATCCTGCCCTGCATTATGTCCTTAAAATGAATACACACACTTAAAGTTGCATCATAAATCCCTCACAGAATCTATCTACATGAGTGATCAGGTTGGACATTTGTGTCTAAATGAAGAAAGACGATATAAGAGAGTGCTGACTGTAGGAAATGAGAATTATTACTTTGCATTTTTGCTCACAAAAGCAAGTTTAAAATATTACGACAAAGATTACTGAGTGGAGAGACACCATATGAGTCAATGTAGATAATTCAGCTGCTGATGATCAATATTTTCACCAAAATCAATCCAAACTGAACACAAAAGGCACAAGCTTTTTTTAATATCTCCATTAGGACCGCAGAGTGAAAGGTTCAATTTCTCGCTATGCTCTGACAACAGATGTTAGTTTTGTGGCTCAGGTGCATACTGGGTAATTGCAATGCCCTGGGTGAGTCCCAAGACCTTCGTTTCAATTTTTCCCCCTTGTGTTTCCCTCTCTGTTCACTGTCAAATATCAACTGTAAAATAATCCAAAATAAGATATGTAAAGTTGCTATTTGGTGGCAAAAGGATAAATTCCCTCCCCGGTCTTGTGGGTATTTTTGTCAGAAAACAGATTAGATGGAATATATAAAGAGCTGAGAATTACTGTATTTTGGCAAGTAATCTTTATTTATATATATATATATATATATATATATATATATATTATTATTATACGTAACATTTACTGTACCACTTATGCCAATATGTCAGGCTAATATTATCTCAAGATTCAAATTCATGAAAGACACATTGTGTAACGATAAGCCACGCAGGAATTCATTTCAAGAAGTGATTTTCCAGACAGAGCCTTCTGTCTGCTGTCTGTGTCTGTCTGACTGTTTGAACCATCCATCTGCTGCAGACGGCAGACGGAGGGGAGAAAAGAAGACAACAAGGTCAAGCGATAGCTGATGACAATCTTTGATTTGCAAATGCATAGCATAAAAGACTGAGGTGCTATTCTAAAATATTCTTCAGGTAGGGTATTAATAAAAGCCAAGAAGATTATAAATATATCCTTCAGAGTTCAGGTGCATAATGGTCACAGGTGTTTATTTTGCCAAAATGTCCCACTTTTTTTTTTAAGGGGGAATGAGGACTCAACAACCTACTGTATATGATGCCAATTAGAGTGGCCTAAACTGGACTAGAAATAATTTTAATTATTCAAATACCCCACTGAAAAGATAAATTGTTACTTAGTTTGAGAGTTTCAGCAAAATAGCAAAAGGCTGAAAGGCCAACGAGTGAAAAGATGATTCTTTGTAGAGTTTCCCTTACAAAACAAACAAGCATGGCCTTTAAAGAAACTCTGAGGTTAAAGAATAGAGAGAAAGAACCATGACTAAGCACCAGGAGGGCTTCTTTAAAAGCAACACACACAAAGAACGGCTGAGGAGCTATTCCATGATAAAAAGTGAGAGACTTTCAGGGGGTGTTAGTATCTATAGTAACTGCTGTTGACACTGTGGATAAATAAATAGAGAGGCGAGGAATTCAATGGTTAAGAAAGAAAGAGTCAGAGAGGGAGAGTGGGGTACTGTGCAATGTGAAAAGCCATCAAGACAGATGAAGGAGATGGTAAACAGAGGATTAGAGGGTCGTAATTACAGCTAATTACAGCTCACTGGTCATTCTCTAATCTATTGTTGGCAGAGTGGTGAGAGCGTCCTTCAACTACGCATAACACTGGTGTTTTATATATGAACCAATAATCAAGGTTAGTCCTCTCCTTCACATTATCCCTGCTGACGTCTGTAAACAGTCCATTTAGTTGGATATCAAGGGTCGTTTTTTCCTAGACAAAATCATTTGCTGCCATTCATTCTTATATATTTTGAGAAACAACTTCCATAACTGCCAAAAGGTCGATAATCCATCGCAGTTAACATGAAACCTTGAGTCATAGTTTTACTGTTATTTCATTCTGCCCAGGTTGTGTGTTTTCGAATCAGTGTGTTCATTACATTACGCACATTTTTCCACCTGACAGGACAGATAAATGGAAGTCTCTGCAAAACCTTACAAACTTTAATGTAATTTTATTGCAGGACTTTGGTAACCTTGTAGTTGTTAATTTTATGCAGCAACAGTAGATGTAATGTAGGTTTGTGTTAAGTAATTAAAACATTTTAAACGAAATTTCCCTATCAGTTTATCATCATGTCCTGTAATGAAACTATTTCACCCATTTGTACGATCTATCTGAATATAATTGAATACATTTTTTAAATGAACTTTCCTCAGTGTTTTGGAAAATAATCCAGTATTACATCAGAATTGCTTTGGCAATCGTGTTGCAAATGTCTGTAAAACAGACACAGACACAAAGAACATAGTATATAGAAACATGGGAATACACACATTATGCTGTTTCCCTCCCAACAATGGATGTCAGTGAGAAAGCTTCCAGTATCTCAGTACTGTAGCTGCTATTGAATCCCTCTTCTCTGCTCTCTGTCTGAGTGCCAGACAATAGCAAGCTTGTCAAAGGTCCCTCTGCTCCTTCTAAGCTCCATCTGCCTTTCTTCTCCTCCTCCTCCTCATCTCTACCTCTCCTACCCACCCCCCTTTTCTCTTCCTGCCTAACGCCTTTGCTGCGGGTCAAAGTGCAGTTTCTGGGAAACAGTGGGGAACAGTGTTTCTGTGCACACATGAATGAGAAAAAAAGTGTGAAAGGGAAGATGGGAAGCAAATGAAGCAGCAAGAAAGAAAACCAGTGAGAGGGTAAAATGCTGTATTTGGGTTTGATGAAATACAGCAGATATATTGACAGATTATGTTGTGCCAAGTCTTTTCCTTTGTCCAAGTCTAAGATTACTCCTGTTCTTCTCTGCCTCTCTCTCCTCCACTCTATCTCACTCTGTCCATCTCTGCGGCTAACTAATAGGAGGCAGGCTTTGTTTGGCACAGAAAGCTTTCTTAAACACTCCACTAACTAAAACAAACTGCCATGGCAGAGCACAAGACATGTCAGTCACTACTATAATGTGTGTGTTCTTGTATTTCTATTCATATGGGGACCAAATGTTCATGTGAGGAGAGAAGAACTAAGAAAATCTAATCAATTGCTCAGTCTTTCATTTTTCAACAGGCGCTTTACTGGTAGAGACCATCACAGTTAAGGTCAGATTTGATGCTATAGGGTTAAAAGGACACTTGCCAATGTTTAAACTTATTTGCACAGTGTATTAGTCATGGAATGATATATCTATACTGTACCTGAGTAATTTGCCAAACCTCTGTATCTGTATCACATTTAACATGTTTAGTTCTACCATCCACTGACAGTTTCTAACGTCATGGATGGCAGAAACACTACTACTGCAGTAGAGCTTGGCTCGTTTTCTTCTCTCCGCTGGAAAGCGTATTACACCTCAGCCAGCTGTTGGAGCTGAAACCCTCATTTCAGTCAACTAAAAGTACTTCTGGGTATGAATGACAGGAACTCAGTATTTGAACTTTACTTGCCTACCATGTTACAGCAGGTTTCACCATGGAAATTAAACTAAACAAAGTGTTCATGTTTGAAAGCCAACTTTCTTTGGCTTCATTTAAACATTGCTCAAAAATCAAGCAGGAAAAAAGCGTTAACATGAGTGAGAGAGTGTGTAACTGAGCTAATGTTTCTGTCTCCACAAGTTGTGTTGGTATATGGGTTGATGTATTATTTACTGTGGTTATGATAGAGAGGTCAAGTCCCGCCCCTTCCGGTGGACCTCTACGGGACCTTATTTCGGTAAAAATATGAACAGTAGTCAATAGCGAGAGACAAACATTTTTTGATCCCGTTTGAATTGCGCCGTGAATCACACATATGATGTTTGTCAATTTAAAAGATAATTTTGCAAGTCAAGAAAGTCACAGTTTGTCATACAACTTTTGAAGTACAAGACTGGAAATATGTAATTAGAAAGAATACACACCCAAAAGTCACGTAGCGACGTTTCTCACTGAAGCTATGATGCCTGTGTGTTTCGTACTGGGATGTACTCACACCAGCAACGGGTCTTGCTCGTTTTTTCTCTTCCCGGCTGATAAAAAGACCAGGAGTCGCTGGATAAAACACATCAGGTAAGATAACATTTTTGTACATTCGTACGTGGAACATAGCAGTTAGCTAGCTAGCTAGTGTTGGTGACGTATATAGTGCGAGATGAGAGATGTAGTTCACTGAGCAGTTTCATACAAAACTAAATGATACTACAGCAAACTGCGACTTTCTTGACATGAAAAATTATGTTTTAAATTGACAAACATCATATGTGTGATTCCTGGCACAATTCCAAAAAATATATTTGTCTCTCTCCGTTGACTACCATTGGGGTACCGAAGGGGCGCTAAACGTGGCTAGCTTTGCATAGCTGCTAACCGTAGGTAGTAACAGTAGCAAAGCGATTATATGTTCATTATTTTCAAAAGCTGTTTAAAAAATGGAGCCATTTTTCCAGTTGTTTGTAAAGATAGGCACAATTGTCTTTGTACATAGATTCAGGTATAACCAGAAATACTTGGTTTCATTTGCAGACATAAGACATTTACAACCAGGTAAAACACTCACATCCACAACCTCGGCTGGTATTTAATGCCTTTTACACAGCAGGTATTAGTAATTACATTAACAATGGCTCCATTTTGTTCAAATATCCCAGTAAGCCATGACAATGTGACAGTGAGCCAGCATGAACAATAGCAAGACCCTGAAACTGAAGCAGCCAAATTAAATTATATTATGTCTACCTCTGCTTTTCCTACTGTGACATGTTATAATATCACCTGTAAGGGCCTATTGAGAACCTCACACACAATGAACTCTAGCGCATGTTGGCTCTGAACGACAGACTTTCTGAACAAAAACAATTTCTCTATCAATAGAGAATGGCTCTGAAAATATTGTAATTTTAATGGGTTACAGGGAAAAGGCACAAAACCACCCAGCCCTGTAGCGAACCAGTTCTGTAGCCTATCAGTGTTACTCAAACATTTTATGCCATCAAGCTGAATTTGCAGAATTTGTCTGTTTCAATATTCACTCATCGTGAACCATGAGGTTGGCTGAACTACATATGAACCTTATTTGCATAGAAGCACGTGATTAGAAAAGGCGCTGCCATCACCGAACATATTTACACGCGAGTACACAATTGGACAAGCACCCACCATAACTGGCACGCGAACACGTGATTAGACAGACCGTCCACCTGGTGTCCATGTGAGAATGAGCGACCACATTTTTACTACTGAGCCCACAGTGAAAGTCTGCAGTGCTGTGGGAAAAAAAGTATGTGGCTCCTAGACAATTGAATTAACTTGTGTGGGAGTGGAGAAACGGGTATTAAAAATGTGAGTGCAACAATGGAAGCCACTGTTGGCTGGCCGCAACTTGTAGCAGAGCAAAGACAGACATGCGGCGACAAAGACAGGGAACAGTACTGGGACCTACAAGACAGAGATGATGTAGACAAATAGTGATGTGCATTCCAAGCAAAAATACTATTCAAAAATCATTGGCAATTAGTGGATTATTATTCAAAAATTGCTGCAGAGTTTATTTCAACCACATTGTTGGAACAGTGGAAGAGGCCAATGGAAAGACAAACCATGACGGTTTTGGTGAGTTTTATTTTGTTTTTGTTGGGTTTGAATGACGATATGTTCTGCTGCTCGAACAGTTGATCTATCTGCTGAAACTATGAGGTGCACGCCCCGCTTGCGCGCGCGTGCGCACACACATACACACACACACACACACACACACTGCTGCGCTAGCAGAAAAGAGCTGAACTGAACGTGCCACACACGTTTTACCGGTAGCAACAGGCAGCGTCTGTGACTGTTAATACAAGGGAAATATAATATATATAATATATGTTTTTAAGACGGGACGAATAGTTGATTTTTTATAATTTAACGACTATTCAAAAAATCTAAAATCATGACCCATCCATAACAAATAGTATAAGTCACAGTTAGTAGTAGTAAAACTTGTAGCAGTACACAAACACACAAATAAAGCAAATAGAGGTTTAAACACATATTGGCTACATGTTATCACAAAACAGGCCAGATTAATTAAAGCAAAGCAGATTGCTTTGTAATCACCTACTCCCTGGAAGTAACACACACTCAAACATATGGATATAGCTGGGAGAGAAATGTATGTACAATACACAAACAAATAGACGGACTCACACAACACGTCTTCAAACACACTCTTATCTAGTTCAGAAAACTTTTCCACCCTCTCCCTCTCTGCGCTCGCTCTCTGTTCTCATTAACACTAGTTCTTCCCAGCCGGCCTTGATTTATTGCTGACCTCCATTTAGCCAGGGATCAGACAGAGTGTGCTGTCATTTCAATCTCTCTCTAGTTAAGTTTTATTTCCCCCGCCACTGTGATTGTGTTTCAGTGTCTGGAATTAACATTGAGAACAGTGACAGGCAAGCAGAAGATAGATGGATAGTAGCAGCGACAGTCTCCACATTAGTGAGAACATTTCTTTTATTCTCTTAGCAAAGGTTTGATTCCAGCGTGAACCTGCTTTTATAAGAGCACTTCACCTCCAAGATAAGAGTAATTTATTACAAAATAATTGGACATTTATTCTCAAATAGTTTAACGCATATGTTTGATTTTGATGTATTAACCCACTCAGTATCAAAATACACTTCAGTGAAATGATGAAATGGAAATAATATTATACAGTGGGCGAACTGCCTCTTTTATGCTCACCCCTGTAAAATGTTTTCTCAATATATCATTTCAGGATGAATAGTAATAAGATCTATTTCTCCTCATGCCTGCTGTTTATCATGGAGAACCTAATGTTTCAATATAAGCAATTTCCTGTGTGTTGTAGAGAAAATGTCCACTTTGAATCAATACAGTCTGGTCTTTTCCACCTCATCTGTTCATGTGTAGGTGTGCTTGCTAAGTGCTCTGCCAAACTGAGATGAAAATGTGGATTGCATTTAAAGAGACATAATGAAGACAAAAACATAACCTTGCTGGCCTGTTTTCCATATCATAACTTCGTGTACACCTGTGCAACCACATGTGCCAAAGAATAGTGCTAAACGATTTTGAAAAATCTCCAATTATAATTATTTTGACTGATATTACAATTGCGATATAATTTGTGATATTAGAGGGAATGATTATTTTTACATAATTATTCTCATTTTCATTGAAAAGCATTAAAATGATTATAATGTGATCAAACAAGGACGATATATTAAGACTGTATGCACCATAAATATTTAATTTCAAATGGTGAAATGCAACTCCTGTGATTTGAAAATGCAGTCGGCCAAATTGTGATTTCGATAAAATTTTGATTAACTGCGCAGCCCCACAAAAGACAAATGTCCTGTGATTTTATACCAAAATTCAATTATTCTTACTTCCTAGAAGATAATACATTTCTAATTATGTAGGTTATGTAGCTGCAAATGTACAGAACATTTAGTTAAAAATTCCAACCAATAAGAAAATTGCAGATATCTGAAACCCCACAATCTACCTCCGCCCCTCTCATTTTCTTTTAATCTGCAGATTTTAAAATGATACAGTGGTGAGGCATTTATTTTCATTAATTTGGAGTTGTCTGAAGACATTATATATATTATATTTTTCCAAAATGTCAGGGTTGTCCTTTAAGACAGAGCATTACCTCATGCCTTCATGACATTAAGTTTGGATGATTATAATTAACTTGTTAGTCATCATTGCTGATGGAGATCTTGTGAAATGATCCAAAACTTCAAATTAGCTACTTAATGGACCTTTCAGATCGTGAAATGTGAGAATTGTTTTGTCAAATGCTTCAATGTTTCCAAAGTCAAGAATGAACTTTAATCTTCAACTATTAAGTCAACACGGAGAAAAAGTGCACAGAAAAAGGGGAATTTAAACATCTCAGTGTTTTTCCTGGCTCAATATGAGGCGGAGGTGGTAGAATCCAAGACTTTCATGGGACTTTGGTGGACCTTGGACCTCTAGAGGGGTCCGGTGACATGTTGCCCTGGAAGAAAATTTTGTACGTTTTAAAGTTAAACGCTTCAATCTGGTGCAAACTTGTACTTTACTTGAGTATTTCCATTTTTTGTAAATGTATAGCCCAATTCTACTCCACTACATCTCAGAGGGAAATAATGTGTTTTTAACTTCACTACATTTAACCCTTGACTATCCTAACCCTTGACAACATTAGTTACTAGCTACTTTGCTTATTCAGATTCTTAATACAAAATATAAATCAAATAATAGACTATGGTAGGGTATATTATTAAGTAGTATATAATTATTAAGTATATAAACTAGTTAAAAGCAGCTCCACCTTTACCAGCTGCAGCATTAAAGTGATGAACACAATGCATCAATAATTATAATCCAATGATATACCCTAATATATATTATTATGAAATGGACCATTCTGCATAATGAGTATTTTTTCTTGTGGTACTTTAAGTATATTTTGAGGTTAAAACTTTTCTACTTTTACTGAACCTTTTGAATGCATAACTTTTACTCGTAAAAGAGTATTTTTACACTATGGTATTAGGCTACTTTTACTTAAGTAGGCCTAAAGATCTGAGTACTTCTTCCACCTCCTTGCTCTAGTAAACTGTTTAATCCTAAACACATTGGTTGTATAGATATGAATGGTGATGACACGGCAAAAAAGTCACTCACAAAGCACGGTAAACGAGACGAGCTCCGTGTTTCTTAACGGCCGCAGTTTTGGCAGTGCCTTTCCCGGTTCACTGTGCAATTGCAATAACAAATAACAGAAATCCACTAACACCTGTTAGAAAGTAGTGTTTTCCATGAAGACACCCGTCACAGTTTTGTCGAGAGCTGGAGGCAGGATGAAATTTGAGGTGGCCGCCTTGTAATTCTCTATGCAGGAATAACTCTGCGTCTCCAATTCAAACCTCAAGGTGATGAGATTGTTTTTGTCAAAATCTTGAAAACTATTGGCAAGAATCAACACACCACTAAGACAAAGATCTGACTACTGCATATTGCTTGGAAACACACTTTCTGAGAAATAACCTAATAATGTAGTAACTGCAGTGGTTAAAAAAAAAAAATAGTACTAGCAAACATCTCAATGTCACGACAACCTGAGCATGAACCCAGGGAGCTGTTTTAGCCAGCCTACAGCTGGTTGTTTCTCCCAATAAACACTGGTGGTACACAAGAGCTCCAAAACAAGATTCTCTTTGTTTTATTGGCTTGTTTATTCAATCAAGAGACAGGCAGCAGATTGATACACCTGTCGTTTGCTCAGTGGCCCTCAGAGCAACTCAGAAGAACTCAGCCAGGCGCAAACATTCATATTCATCTGTGATTCCTGTGGGCCCATGTGAGTGTGCGTGTGTGAGAAAGAGAGTGTGTATGTTTGTGTAAGTAGTGTGATCCAGTGGGTTTTTAAGGTGTAATCCGACAGCTGTTTTTAGGCGGTTTGTGTCGTTCCACCAGAGACCTTTCCCTGCTTGGCCTCCTGATCTTTAATCCACTGTCTTGTTCTGTTCCACTTCACTGAATACACAGACGTTCTGACAGAACAAACGGTATATGTATGCTGAAAGCAAAACATCTACCCCTGAGTCTGTCGCTCCATCTCTACCTGTCTCTGTTTGCCTTGACTTGCCTTTTTCTTTCTGTTTGTCTTCCTCTAATCTCTCTGTCTGGTACACACACACACACCGTTGTTGAACTGTGTGTGTTTCTATTTCGAAAGTTGAGTCCCTCTTATCATGTCTGGTTATTTTTTAGCTCCATGCACACATTGTAAGAACTTTAGAGATGGGTGTGGCTCTCAAACTGGCTTTTTTTGTGTCGCTTGTCAATACAATCCTGGCTTACTTATTAATTCTGCGGGAGGGACAGTTTGCCTGCCAGCCCACCACCCGTTTCTATTTCCTAGTTAGTCTTAGTCAAGCACAAGCAGCTATTTATTTGACAGATGTATATAATCATCAACTCAAGGGAAGGTACAGAAACTGTAAACACGTCTGTGGCGGAGTCAGGAAACAGTGCAAGGAGGATTTACTGCAGCTGAACTACTTATTAAGAGCCACTGAAAAATCGTGGAAATGTATGCAGAACAGAGCTATGATTTGCCCTTATTCCACAAATGATACAATATCAGTTTTCTTCTGTTTAATGAATGAGCCTCTCTTCAAAATTTTGAAACAACAGATCAAGTTAAGATGTGCTTTGTCAACCACAAAGCGTAAAACATTGGGATCACAAGAGGGGGAGTAAGATTGAGGAAAAAGGAGGACAGGATTAACAAGACAGGAAAGAGAGCTACGGGGACAAAAGAGGTTAAGAAAGGTCAGGCAGTAAAGCAAAGTGGACAGATAGAAAGAATGTAAAAGGGCATGATGAGGGGATGAGGGGATGAAGGAAGAGGGGCTCAATGCATAAAGGGCTATAGAGGAGAGGAGGTGAAGAGAAATACATGAGTCATATAAAGCAGGAGGAAATGCAGACTGCAGAGCTAGAAAACACGAGCAACAAGTGCAGAAAATAAACAGCAGGAGAGGAAAAATTAGTAAAGTATGAAAGGGCATAAAGGTATATTTTGGTTCCAAATGTGTCACTTCAGAGTTGGGTCGATTTCCGACACATTCTGGCAAATTAAGAAGGAGTCTACATCAGCAATCTGTGCCGACGGCTAAATCCAGCTTGTATTGCATTAGTAATAAGCGATTTGACAACGTGATTAACATAATGTTTGTTTCTAAACAGACTAATGGAGCCACTAATGTCTGACAGGCCGTGCGCAATTTATTGCCGAGTCGAGGTCGGTGACTTCGACATTACACTTCAGCAACATGAAGGAGATCAAATTTCAGTGGAGGACGGAGAGTGGGAGAGGCGCACGGCGCACATTGTGTTTGTCTAATAGAAAGTTCATGTGTTTTTTGGGGTGACTAGACAAAACCACGGTTGTATAATGAGAACTGGATTCAGCGTTGGAGGCGGGCGCCCGTTCATTCCTACGAGAGTTGCTCAGTGGCGCATGAAGCCGAAATGGCTCGACTGCTGAGTGATAAAGTACCCTGATCATCCGGCGATCTTCCGCATCAATTGGGTCCATAGAGCAGGTACAGTAGTGTGTCTTTTAATCCGCCTCCCAGCCCTCAGTCCAGCTTTGGTCTGCGTCTCATTCACATGAACGGAGGAAGGGAAGTAACTGTGGATTTGGCTATTAGTGCATTTTACAACTTTTAGGACCTAATGATTTAAATAAGGGCTATTCAAGTGTTCATACTGGGAAGTTGATTTACCTAAAAAAAAAAAACATCCACTGAGTTACAGACTTCTGTTTCCCAATTTAAATCTATGGGGAAAAGCATTTTTTGGCCCAATGGCATCACGTGACAGACATGGAAGTTGTAGTACCACTACGAAAAATTTGCCTCACAGCCCGGTGCTCTTCCTGGGGGCTTGGACAAGACAGGTTTCCATCATGCTAGCCCGACAGCCTGTAACGTTAGCGAGTGTTTGGTCGAGAGACCTAGTGGTAAAGTTCAGTATTCCGGTCCAGTCTTGTGGCTTCATATCAAACCGGTTTGAAAATGTTTACACCAGCCCAACTCTAGTCACTTCTAATGATACATATCAAATGTATGGTGCCTTGTGGTATTGCATTTCTTCAAGCAGCTTCTTCTACAATAACCTTATCCCATTGTAATTTATGTATGTAATGTGAAAGATAAACTTTATGTAAAAATGTGCTGTAGCATGCACAGGGCTTTTTGCCACCTTTTCAATTTGGTTCAGTTCTGGTTAAACTACATGTGCAGTGGACTTGTTTCAGCAGAAAAGCTATAGTGTCGTTGCTCGTATCATAGAGACAGATCTGTACAGTGTGATATAACTTCTATTTTTCACCATGAAGAGGGAGAGAGGAGAAGCTATAGCAGGGGGAAAATTAGGGAGGAAGTGGACACTAATTATTATAATTGACCTCTGCACTTACGAAGTCCTTGCTTCTAATGACCAAAATCCCATTAGCACATCCACACACACACACACATGCACTTGTTAACCACTGTCATACAATTAGCTCAACTCAGCCATGAACCCCCCTCACTTAATCGAGGACAAGGACAGAAGTCTGGCTAGAACAGAGACCACACACACACACACGCACGTCCAAATGAGCAATGGCTGATCTACTCCCAAGTCTCTGAACGCACATCCAACGTGTGTGAGGATGATATTTCTTAAGTTCCTCTCAACAGGAATAATTCAGCAGCTGGCAAATGTCCAAAGCAAAATGTAAAACACAACTTGCGATGATGGAAAAAGTGTCAAGTGAGAGGAGACAAATGGAGAGGAAATGTGCATCTCTGGAGGACATTTACCTGAACTCACTCTTTGTCGGCTCACTTTCACTTGGGTTTATTTTAATACTTTCTCTTTAAATACTTTCTCTTTTAACGCTCTCCTCACTTTGCCCTTCACGCTACACATTAGCTGAAACTGTGCATTTTCACATCATTTGTGAATCACATCTACGACATCAATTTTAAAAATTGGATCTTGGAGCCTTTCATGCTTTTTAGCCATGACACACGTATCTGGCTCTTTCTTCTCTCAGATGGAAAGAAGTGATGTAATGTTAAGAGGCATTCAAAAGGAACTGATAGCATTACTCGCCAGTTAGTTTGTAGCCTGCACATACTTGAACGGTCAGCACGTATTCACTGTATTTGTCTCCTTTCATTTGTGGTATCGGTTTTGTGGCCTCCTCGCTCACTCTCTCTGGCCATTTGTCAGCCTAGTGACACATCTCTATGGCCACAAACCTTTGACATCCTGTGTAGCTGCTGAGCATCACACCGAAGGAATGGGGAGCCTAGGAATTAAATTAAATATAGGGCAAAATGCACAATGACAGAGGAAGTCTATAACTGGTAATTGTGGAAACTAATAGGGCAATAAATAAAGCAGGACACACAGGCATGTACACACACACAAAAAGATGGAGAGATGTAGACTACATGAATGTTAAAACTGGGAATTAGCAACGTGATAAATATGGAGGGGATGAACACACACACACAACTATCTAGAGAGCTGAAATAAATGATAATGTTAGGAATTAAGGTTGGCTATAAATATAGAAACCTTGCTCTCCAGGTGTGTTTGTTTCCCTCTGCAGATGTGATGGATACTACAGGACTCTTTCCGTCTCTCTCACTATCAGAGCGGTGAATGTCAACAGAATCTCATTGGCCTCCAGTTCAACTTTAACTACGTCTGTCCCTCGGGTTCAATCTATGTGTGTCTGCCTGTGTGAGTGCTGCTTTAAAGCTTCAGTCATAGAACGAGGAAGGCAACACTCGGCTCACATCCTATTAGGTAATATGTATTGAAAAAGGCATCGTAGCATGGAAGAAAGGAGAGGCTTTTGCCCTTTATTGCTCAATGATTTCCACTTGTTTGTGTATGCTATTGGCCTGGTGCTGATTGCCTTATGTACCAAAGCTAAAACAAAGCAAGTCGACCATTTAATGAGAAGATTGTAGGGGTGGGAAAAAACAATGATTCACCTATGTATCGCAATTTTGTTTTTATATGGTTCTGAAATCGATGCTTTTATGCCAGAATCGATTTATTTGCTTGATTTGAGTCTATGTGGAGGTAGACGGAAATTAACGCTTTCATTGTTGTAGTCTGAGTAATGTGATGTCACATCCATTCTGTATCAGCCAACCAAAACAAACCGCAATGAGCCAAAACGACAAAGCAGAAAAAGGCGCTGGGTCCACGTGGATACGACCTGCACCCTCACATTTTAAATCCAGAGTGGTAAACACACATAGTAAAGTATGGAAACACTTTGTGTTTCACACATTGCCAGGAAAAGCAGAGCTAGACATCATGGCTAAAGCTGCATGCTAACTCTGTCATGGACAGGAAACGTTTTTGTATTGCGGTAACGTGTGGTCAAGCCGGCCATCACTCTCATCTCCGCACCCATATACTGCCATTTATGTTAAATGCATTCAAACGGCCCTGATAGAGCTTACAATTAATGTATAAAGAGACAAAAGCTGACGAGAGAGCTAGCAACGGACTTGGTGGAAGTATACCCGTGTAACTACGTCCGTTTTTCAAAATAAGGTGTTAACAATGGGAATTGTATATACAAAATACATCTATGGAATATCTATGATTGATTGGATTATATTCACCAGAAGTATTAAAAAGTGCATGTCCCTTATAAATGAAAAAGAAAATACCACTAATGTGTGAGGGAAATGTCTTTATTCTTTGATTTTTGGGTTGCTGGAAAAAAAATTATAAATAATGCAATGACTGATATATTTGACATTAGGTCATGAAAATCAAAATTTTTACTGTATTAATTTAGATATTTTCCAAATTAAAAGTCCCCAAAAGTGTATGATTTCATTTTTTACTATGGTCTAGTGTTAAAAAATCGCAATATCAAATCGCAATACTTAAAAATCACAATACATCGAACCTGCACCCAAGTATAGTGATCATATCGAATCGGGAGATAGTTGTATCGTCCCAGCCCTAAAGGATTGGTATCGATCCCAAAGTTGATCTAGTGAACTTTAATTTAAGGCAAGTATAATAAAGGAAATTAAAACAGAGTGCAATTGTTAAAACATGTTGCAATATAGTTTGTTTAAAAATATCTTGTTATTTTTCCGCAAATCAAAGTTAAACTGAAGCCCATTTAGACAGCTTTCTTCAAAAGTGGGCCAGATGATAACTCAGTGTCAGTGGTGAGAAAACAGGAATTTGCTGCTTGTAGCTTTGATTAGAGAAACCAGCGCTGACTTACAGTATCTCTTAGATCTTTATAGGCTGCAGGGCGACAACCATCTGTTTTACTACTGGAGGCTACTGACCCACATTTGTAACAACTACAGCCATGGACACACCTACAGCACACACACACAGATGTCCTCTGATCTAATATCACGCAGCTGTCCAAATAATGGCCATTATTTCTGAGGAAACATTGTTTAGAGCCAATTTCCAATGAAAATATATTACTGTCTTAACACAGGGGACCACTGATGGATTAGTTCTTGTTTTGAGCAAAACAAACATATGTATTGTTGTTGGCTGCAAAATTCCTTACTGACTGCAGCAATGGCTAAATGTTGATACAGTTGATATGGAACAAAAATATAGATAATTTGCCAAATATCACTTTTATTGCACCGTTGATAGTAAAGAACAGCAGAGAGAAAGAGAGCGGGATGACGTGCAAATACGTCAATGTTTCCAACCTAAAATATATGTTGTTTATCATTGCCTTCCATTCTCACAATGACAGTGCCAACGTGCTGATGTTTACCAATTTAGCGTGTTAGCTTACTAACATTTGCTAATTAGCACTAAACACAATGTACAGCTGAGGCGGATGGAAATGTCTTTTACAATTACTTTTACAAGTATTCAGTCGTAAAACAACAAAGTATTGGACAATTGGAAAAGTTAAGCATTACCAAAGTCAGATTCTGTGTACCAAATTTCATTGCAATACCACAAATGTGAACCTTATTGTGGCGCTAGAGAACCAGTCGAGGGATTTGTCCTTGTGGCACCATAAATATCTGTAAAAATGTATTGGAAATCCATCCAATAGCTGTTGAGACATCAAACTAAAAAGCAAGTGGTGAGTGATGTGAAAGGTCAGGTGATCACCAAAGTCAGTGGGATTCATCCTCTGGGGACTATGAATATTTTACAAAATGTCATGGCAATCCATCTAAAATTGGCTAAGAGATTTCAGTCTGGACCAAAGTAATGGACAGACCAACCAACTGACATCACCATCTCTAGAGCCATGACGCTAGCGTGGCTAAAAAAAACATGAAAATCTATGAAAATATGCAAAAACCACTTATGATAATTATATATAAATATCAAAGATGACTGATGTAAGCAATGTCGCCGCAAGAGAAGCTTTTGAAAGTTTGTGTAGGCAATTAACCAAAATGGAACCACTGAATCAAGCGAACAAAAAAGGGCAACCTCCTGAACTGACGTCAAATGCATTACACAGTATTTGCTCCGTCTGCATGTCTCATTCCAAACTGGAAAGAGTAGATGGTGATGCTTTGACACATTGGACTGTAAGACCAAAGTTATGAATGTCAAGCACTGAAACCGCCATTTCTTAATGCAACCATTTGATTAAGGAGTCCAGAGAGACTCTGTTGTTGGCAGAACGAACAGAACAAAGTGGAAAGTGAACGTATAACAAACTTTGCTGGCACTCCAGCTGGCAAGTAGATGAAATTTGTTTTTCTTTCTTTCATTATTATCTTTATTTTTTCATAATTTAGTGTTTATGAGGCCCTCTCTTCGTTGTGGATCTGCTCTGATGTTATCAGCTCTATGACAATCTATGTTTTTTATTCAGAGAAAATGACTTTTCCCATCATGATATCAATATACATGCAGCATCAGCCTCAGGTATCCAGCCGGAAAGCAGACGGCCCACGAGGCAAAGTATCAAGGGAATACGTAAAAAGTAAGTAAAAAACAAAACAAAAATTAAATTAATGTTAGTCTGACGTAGTTTTAAAATGTTTTTCCATATGTCTTCATGTATCAAAAGACCCAAAATGAACACTGTAAGCAAAGTACTTAATTACTATAAGTGAATTATTTAAACAGCATTTGTATTGGAATGATTCTGTCCCAAGCTTTTAGATCCATATAAGTGGTTGATCTCTGTAACCATGATCACTCTAAGCGGTTTCCACTGTTCCCGTGTCTCGCTTGTCCCCTGTTGATTAAAGTAAGGGAGTCAGCCCCGAAGTTAGCAGCAACTTTCATATTTATTTAAAAAAAATTTGAATTCTAAATGTCTGGTGAAAACCCTGAACCGAACTGTACATACACACAGAGAATGCTCTCATGAAGCAACTTCTCTTTTTCAGTCGCTATAACGACATCAACCTATGAATGATCACACACATATACAATTTCACAAGGGACATTTTCTCACTGCCTCTGTCTCCGTTGCTTTATGATTCACCCAGTCGGCCTCTCTCTCCCTCCTCTCTTCCTGTCTTCAGATTCACAGTAAACTAAACACCATCTTGCGGCACCAGCCGTGACGCCGAATCCCTACCCTTGCTTGGACCACACCCATCTTTGAACTTCTTTTTGATCTCAACTACACACCTGTTTAGTTTCATGTCTGCATCTTGCACAATAGTGACGCCATCGCGGTGATACAAATCTGTCCACAGACAGACAGAAATATAAACACCTGGAAAATAACTCAAAACTGCTTCTGTGGTAGTTCCCATTACAGTAGGTGTCTCAAGGACCACATTTAGCCATGACACACACGCAGACTCACAATGTGAAAACAAAAAGTTCCACACATGTATTTAAGTTTATTCAACTTGCAAAAGGAAACATAGTTTGTGTCCTGTCTACTCATAGTAATTACTGGAGGTTGGTTAGGGACAGATAAAGATAAGACAATTATGTTTCACAGTAATTACGTTTCTCTGATGTTTCTCATTAACAAAGAGGACACAAGGAATAACTTCACAGATTTAACAGAAAGATGTAGTACTTCATTTAACAGTAGTGAATGACTATGACTCAACTTGACTTGGAAATTTCCAGGATGAATCTGATTTGCAGTTTTCTCCAATTTGAGTGTCATTCCTATCCTGCATAGTAGTCTACATTTTTATATGCCTAGGTATTTATGCTGCTTTGCTCTGCAGACAATGACACAGCAAAAAGGAAAAAAAGTCAGACACTTCAACTCACTGAAACTGATATTCAAGGAGAAGAGGAATTGTCTCCACATCGTCCAACAGTGAGCGGCTGAATCCGGTGCTAAGATCACTCATTGATTTAGAGGCTGCAAAAAAATGCTTCAGTCCTGTCTCCAAACTGAGATTGGACTCTGGAGTCCCTGACCGATGATTCGAATGATCAACTTTTAGGGTGCAGTTCCATAAATGACGGACATCAATATAGGAAACTTGGACAGACTACAAACTGCAAACCAAGGTAAAATATCCCTTTAAACCCTTTCCTGTTTGCTCAGAGCCAGACTCAGTCAATGACACCCCAAGAGCAGACAGAAAATTAGTTTCATTTAAAGCTCCTGGAAGGGACAGTCTGTATTTAGTTCAAGGCAGCCTGTGCTTACGCTCTGCAAGATACGGTTAAGTAATTTGTAGAGTATCTTTAGAAGAAAAAGTGGGTGGCTAAGCTAGTTATTTTACTGAGAGCGGAGGAAGTTTCATGGCACTTCCTTTAGCTAATGGCTCTCTCCCCTCTACTTTAAAACACATCCAAGCAACTTCAAACCAACTTACTTAGATGCTCACAAACAACCAAGCACACACACACACACACACACACACACACTAGCTAGGATGCTTTTGATTTAGGTAGCCAAAGATAACAAGCTTAAGTTGCTGCATATTTTTTCTTCTTTTCTGAATTTTCAGTATTTTTTTTACCTTGACTTGTCAAGTTGAGATGTTAAACTTGTGTTGTATTTTATGCAGGAAAATTCAGATTATTAGTTTTTTATATCAGTTTTTCATATCAGTTTTTATATATATTTTTTGTAATTATAATAAAACTGCTTGAGAGTGAAAAAACACTAAATGTCTTTGCAAATACTTAGCGACTGAGGTGTGATCCACGCATATAAAAAGGTAGTGGGCACACAAAAAGACTAGTGACTTGTCTGATGTCTGTAACTCACCAACACACCCACATACGCACATCAGAGAGGAGATGAGACTATGAGCCAGCTGTTAATGAAAGGTTTTTGTAAACAACCCACCCTGACATAAAAGCGAGCTGATTATTACTCTGGAACAAAGCGGCGATGGACTGGGATAGCATTGCTAATACACACGCAGACACAGAGGGAGACTTCATACAACACCATCTCTCCGGAGCACTGTGGGACATCAGTATTATCACTGTAGAACATAAATACACGCACAGAGCCTGATAGAGAGGCAGAGAAAGAGAAGCAGCCACACGTTACAGTGCAACATAAAAGAGCAGTCTCAACAGTGAGACACTATCATAATCATCACTATAGTACACAGGAGCTGCATACACAGGCACACACACACACACGTGGTACATTCATAAATTCTATTGAAGCACAGCAGGATATTATCATAATCCCCAACAGGTACGAAGCAGAACACCAATCAAGGTCACCTCTGCTGCAGTGAATGGTGAGTGGGTCTGATAACAGCGGACTGAAAGAAATCCAGTTTTTAATCTACCTACGGACAGGAAGAAGAGGTGGAGGAGGGCAAGAAACAAAGAAGAAGGAAAGAACATGAAAGATCTAAACCTGCGTGTGTTAGTGTGTCTTTGAGAGAGAGAGAGTCATTACAGTATAACAGTTTTTCATTAGTTTTTATTTTTATTATGGCTGTCAATCGATTAAAATAATTAATCGCAACAAAACGCAAATTAATCACACATTTTTATCTGTTCAAATTGTACCTTAAAGGGAGATTTGTCAAGTATTTCACACTCTTATCAACATGGGAGTGGACAAATATGCTGCTTTATGCAAATGTATGTATATATTTATTATTGGAAATTAATGAACACAAAACAAAACAATGACAAATATTGTCGAGAAACCCTCACAGGTACTGCATTTAGCATAAAAAAATATACTCAAATCATAACATGGCAAACTGCAGCCCAACAGGCAACAATAGCTGTCAGTGTGTCAGTGTGCTGATTTGACTATGACTTGCCCCAAACTGCATGTGATTATCATAAAGTGGGCATGTCTGTAAAGGGGAGACTCGTGGGTACCCATAGAACCCATTTACAGGTTAAGGGACCGCTTTGAAAATTACCTGCAAATTTAGCGCAAGTTGGAGCGTTATTTAGCCTCCAAAGTGATGAGCTAGTATGACATTCCTTAGGTTTTCTAATTTCATATGATGCCAGTATCTTCACTCTAGCTTTAAAACTGAGCCTGTTACAACCAAAAAAATCACAAGTTACTAGTCAATGCGTGGCGTTAAAACAACATTGATCAGCCCTAATTTTTATAAAGTCACAGTTTCAGTCTTAATGGTAGTTTACGTATCTATGTTGTGAATAAATGCAGGGCAGGCAGGTTCACCATGCAAGCTCACATTTTTGTAACCAGAAGTGTTGGCTGAGAGGCAAGGCTGCGAATTTTCCCAAAACAATAACTGCTCTGACGCCATGTTGCTCTCTATGGTTGAAGAAAGCACAAATCAAAAATGAAATTTGGCTCTCCAAAACAAAACAATTGTCTACAAAGCCTGTTCTTTTTCTTCATAAAAATGTTGTTTTAGTTTTTATTGTGTTTCAGCTCTTTACACTTTTTGAAAAGATGGCATTGTGCATAGTGAAAGAAAGGAAACGTTTGTGATGTGAAGAATCTTGTCTTCCTTTTGTATAACTGTAGGAACAGAATATAGGCATGATAATCACACATTATTTATTGTGAATCCAGTACTTTTCCATAGCTCGGTATGCAGGTTAATACATTGCGATAAGGGTACTTTAAGTGTTACCAGAGACTGCAGTCAATATGAAATTTGCTTTGATTTACTATCGATGTGTTCTCATCTCCACCCAAGAGCCAATTCATTATGTATTCACGGATGCAAAGTGTCTATAAATAAGCTTTATATCATGGTTAATTGCTCGGTGATGCTCTCTCTCTTTCTCTGTATGTGTGTGTGTGTGTGAGTGTGTGTATGTGTGTCGCTCTCTTGCTCCATCAGCAAATGTGAAGTGCACATATAGCAAGAAGGAAATTATATTGTGCAAATAATATATAAGGGTTATAGTCCATAAAAATGATGACACATAGTATACCGTTAAATGGAGGATGGACTTCTTTAAACCATATTAAATAATCACCACTTCCTGAAAATCTTTCTTTTAGTGCCCTATGATAAATGACCACCTGAGCACAAAAAACACAAATGAGCCAGTCATAAGCAAATGTGCTTCGATGATAAGCCCACCACCAAGTAATGAGATTCTGTCTTTGTGTACACTTTAGGCTTGAAAGCAATGGTGAAACATAGAAAGTGAGTTTTAAATCTTGCAAAAACAGTCACCTTCACACATCAGCAGCAGCTATAGCGTCTTAAAATCGGCCACAAGCGTCGTTCATGCCCGAGTCTGCAAATTACCAGCTTAGTCTTTCTCTAATACACACATAAGCACAGAAAACCATATTGCACATGATCAATTACACTATAGCCAAAGTTTCCCCGCTGAACTCATGGTTATGGAAAAAGAAATCAACAGCAGATACATACACTAAAGACGAAAATGAATGTATTCCTTTCTTCTCTCGCATTTCAGTAGAGGTTAAAATATTAGTCATTTAAATACATTAATGCTGCCAACTGAAAGAACATTTTGGTTTCAGTAACAAAACAGACAGAAAGCCAGACAGAAAGTGTTGTTGGGGAGGAGAGCTCAAATTAATCGGCAACTGCACAGACGCAAGTTAACGATGCAGGTCACTCATCACCTAATACCAGGAGTCACAGTCACTTCACTCAGCATTGCGTATGCTAAAGAGTTTCCACAAAGCGCCACAGTGAATGATTCACCATTGAAGCATAGCTGGTTTTGGCATCTCACTTGGTGGGTAAGTAGACCTCCAGGCCGATGCCTGTCTGGGTATTGCTTTAAAAGGTGGATTCTGCTGTTAACCGGTTGCACACAAACTCAGCATGGGGGCAACACTTCACAGCCGGATCCAACTGGACACGGATAGACACCGGACTTTTGACTTTCTGATCTATGGAGCTGGTGTTAAAGACAACACCAATGGCTGTTTTCTTTCCCTTCCTCCAAACATCACTATGGCAACTGACTGGAGGACTCTTTAAGCAGAGTCCTACTCAGCGCAATTCATGTTATTTATACGTTCATGTGAGCACAGGATTTGTATATGGCCTCCTCGCCTGGAAACAGTGTTTGTGTGCGTTTGTCCTACCTCCAGAAATCTCGTTGGCATCCTCAGGTGGTACAACTGACTCAGTCAGCCTCTCGGGATTAGTCTTGTCTTCTCCGTCACCCTCACCTCGTTCAGCTGCAGCGGGTACAACAGATTAATCACAAGTTAGCAGAATCCCGTTGAATTATATTTCAGAGGGTCCATTCTCTATCTGGGTCTACATACTGTATATCAAAAAGGAAAGCAAACAGTGTTGCCAGATTGGGCTGGTTTCCACCCAATTGGGCTAATTTTGATTAAGCTGAGCTGAGTTGTATTCAATCGTCGTTAGGAATAAGGGAGGACCTACTTTCCCTGACGTCATCATCCTTAACACTGACGTGGGAATTTGTGTATTTGGTTGTCTGACTGGACTCTTTGTGGGTTGTGGGTAGGTTTTAATCTAACATTTTATGTTAGGTTTGGTCTTTGGTCTTTGGTTATTTGATGCAGATATGAATCTTTTGTATGCTAATGATGTGTCTTCTATTGTGCATGTAATGGTTTTATAAAGGTTTCTGGCAAGGTTATGATTTGGGCTGTTATTTATTGAATTGGGCTGGAATCTGTTGATCTGATCTGGCAACACTGAAAGCACATAAAGCGATACGCAGAGATTATGGTAAAGAAGTGACTAAAAAAGAGCAGAGTAAAATATGGTAAAAAGGAAAAAGCAGAGCATAGCACATCAGAACTGAGTTGAGTAGAGCATTACAGAGAGGAGTGGAGAAGAGAGGAGAGTACACTATAGCATCTCAGAACAAAGTTGAGAAGAGAGGAAAGGAAATGGGAGGAAACGAGAGGAGACAAGACAAGAAGATTAAAAGTAGTGTTGTAGTAGTAGTACAGTAGCAAAGTGTCAAGTAAAATAGAGAAGCAGAATACAGTTGTGAAGACCATAACAGTACAAAAGAGTAGAAGAGTATACAACAGTAGAGAAGAACAGAGTATGTAGGAGCGACACATTACAGTAATAGAACAGAAGCAAAGAAGTCAAACGCATGAACGCACCTTTATGTCTGCCCTGAAGTGGTCTGCTCTGCTCACTGCCACTGACACTGATGACGCTGATCGTGTATTCCTTAGAGGGGCTGTAATCTGTTATCAACACCTTAGTGTCAGATTTAGATATGATGATCTCCCTCTGCCGACCACCTGACAGAAAGAGAGAGAGAAAGAGAGGAGCAACGGTCAGACTCATGGACATTTTGATTCAGTCTTTTTTCCCCACTTTCTTGCTGCTATATTCATTTGCTTGGAAGCAAAGTATTAGTATTCTTATGACCGAGCCAAAATTAAGTTAATTCGGCAGAAGAGCTGATTAACATTCTCCATTCTGAAGGCAGGCGAACATTACGTTCAAGGTCGAAATATTTTATTTCATGGTGGATTTATTCGTGCCTGCATGTCTTTGTGAGGAGCAGATATCTTCACCAAAATGCTGAAATGACAAAAAACATTTTTTAAAAAACAAGGCATTTTGTGGTCCAAAGTTAATTCTGTTTTTATTGGTTTTCTTTCTAGGGCTAGTGGGTGAAGCTTAGAGATTAAAGGTTAGAGTTAGCTTTAGGTTTTGACATTAGGAAAATACAATTTGTCCCTGAAATACAATGTGCTTCTGTCCTCTCCTTAGCAGTTAATCCCCATCAGGGCAACAGGTCACATTATCACCCCATTTTAATTTTGACCCAGCAATCAATGGCACCATCAATAAGGTGTGTGTGCGTGCTTCCTCAGCTCTTCTGTCCCTTCTGCCTGCAGAGTGATGATTAATGACGCCTTTAGGGGAAGAGAGATAAATCCTACTGAAGGGGACAGCAGGTCAAGCGAGGTAACTGCATGGATCAGTGTCCACACCAAAAAACGGGACCTTAGTCTGTCCTGGGAGACATAACGACTGTCAATTAATCAATTGTCTGGGCTCAAAGTGAAGGGTAGGCATTCACTGGGTCACCATATGACAACTGTTGCACACTGAGAGTTCATGTCTCAGTTTTCTCGGGGCTAAACGCACTTCTTTAAATGTTTTCCTTTCCTTACCTACATAGATCTCTCCTTCGTGACTGAAATTAGGCTGGTTCGAGATGAGGTCAGCGATCGATCAATCACCGGCGATCGGCGCACAATGCATGCCGGTTAGATTTGTGTACGACTTGATTTCGACTCGCTCCGACGTCATGCACACGTGGGCAACAGTTTTTAGAGCCAGGCGCCGCAGTTGCTCTCCACCAACTGCAAGACCCAGGGCATGATGGGAATCGTCTGGCTGTCACCCGATCAAAGAGCTGATTGGCTCTTAGTTTTGACAACAAACACCACGTGTTGTGGAAAGTCCTACCTTTCTGTGTAATTGTAATATCTAACACTAGATTGTATTAGTCTCATGTTGAGATAACTTCATAAGATAACTTCTGTTATGATTTAACGCTACATAAAAATAAATTGAATTGAATGTTGTGCAATGAAGATTTCATCTGTTAAACATATCTTGTGTTGTTGATAATAATATTAATAATGAAGGTTTTTTATATAGCACGTATTAAAACAAATAGTCATTACAATGTGCTTTACAGGCAGACATAAAAATAATAAAGGATAGAATCCATTGCCAGATACACACACATTTTCACATGTATTTACAAACAAATATAAATAAATCTGAACCCAGTCTGCAAACTACAAGTAGCCTACAGATCGGATCTAACAGGATGTAACTATTCCTGTGACTTTGTGTAAATTCTTTTAAGGGGGCTGGAAACGTCTGGAAACTGCCCGACTTGACTGCAGCTTTTTGTCACAAGCCTATTGATTTATTAGGGGACGATACACCTTTTTCACAGCGGATATTTTGGCTTGTCATAGTAGGAAACGCAAAGGTGTAATTGAGGAAATTAAAAACAACTGCATTCCAATTAGGTGAGCTAGTTCCAGGTTGCTGGTATTGTGCATGCTGACTCACTGTCATGGCTTGCTGATACACTTGATTGAACTGAATCATTATTAACGAAAATAATTCCAAGTCAAAATGTCTGCTGTGAAAAAACGTCTATAGCAAGGGATCAAAGAGTTCACCTGCAATCCCCTCTACTTAGTCTTTTTGATGGAAAAAAATGCATCATTTTCTACCCTTGATGTGTGAATCCTCCTCTTTTATTTCCATCTCAAGCTGAAAGCCACCAGTCACACCTAAGAGTGAGGTGCTAAAACTTTTGGTTGAATACGCTTATTCACTCTCTTGCTGAGAGTTAGATGAAAAATCGAAACCACTCTCATGTCTGTATGCTAAATATTCTCTCAAAAACACACCTACCTCAATAATAAAAGTCTTATTTGTATAATATGTGCATAAAGAGAAATGTAAAAATGGCTATTTGTCAATTTAGAAGGACTCACATGCTGTAGCACTTAACACACACAGCATCTCCACTGGTTGCCTGGCAAATTTGCGATGACGGTAAAATGCTGAGGAGTCACTGTACCAGGCCAAGAATTTGTTATAGCAATAAACTCCCCATGAACCCACAAATACCCATTTTCACATTTCTGCTTGTATAAGGATTAAACAAGTGAGATACAACGTGTTAATTAGTGAGCTTCAAAGGTGAACTTTGGAAAGATTTAGGCTAGCTTTTCCCCCCTGCTTTCAGTATTTATGCTAAGCTTATCAACTCCAGGCCCTGTCTCCATGGTGCACAGACATGAGTGGCATTGATCCTTTCATCCAACTCCTGACAAGAAAACAAAACACATATTTCCCAAAATGTGGGAAACTATTCCTTTAAATTAGTTTAAAGGGACTGTTTGTAATTTCTTACACGTATAAATCAATCCGGGTCGGTGTCCCATGCGTGCTCGCGTGTGGCTACGCTGTTCAGACTCAGACTCCAACACAAACTACACGGAAGCATCAAAACCGCAAAGTTATATCTAGTGAAGCCTGTCTGTTAAACAGTGTTGGCCGCGGTCGGAGGACACGGGGGAGACCGTAGCTTTGGTCTCCAGGGCCGGAGTCTCTGCAGTTCTCTGCTCCGCTGCCTGCTTGCCTTCACTCACACATCGCGCTCGTTCTCGCTCGCTCAGCTCACCCTCCGGTCGCGGTTGAGAGGATGAGGCACGAAAAGCCAACACGAGGATCAGCACTGATTCATGGAGAGACCTTCGTCTGGTCAGCTAACATTAATGGCAAGCAGGTGAAATATAGAGTGATATCGTGGTTTTAGCTGACGTGTGTCACCTCACTTTGACGGTTGCTCGCTCTCATTCAGGTAGCGCATGCACCCGGGCGAACGCAAGCAACAGGACGCTGACTTTCGTTGACTTAACGGCCACAGGTGTCGCTGTTACAACCAATTTCTGATTCTTACAAACAGTCCCTATAAAGTCTTACAATTTAAGACTTCAAAGTTCAAACAACTTGAAGTTGAACATATTTGTTTCCATGATATCAAAAACAGCTTGCAGTGTGTAGGATGACTCAATTGTGGAAAACACATTAAAATCATCATCATCATCTCTCAATATTACGTTTAATTAAGCAGATTTTGGAAGATTGTGACCCAACAACTGATGCTTCACTTATTTTTAAAACTGTTGTCACATTCGTTTTAAACAAGAATAAATATAAAACGTTGGCTGGAACGCTTCATCACAAATGCAAAACAGGCCTGGTGGTGTGCAATCATCAGAAAGCAAAAACAGCCATGTTGTTTTTATAGTGGCCAAAAAAACATGCATTTAAGGCAACAGCAAAAGTACTGTATACAAATGCCACATGTTAAAAGTAAAATAAACCAATAAACCATATTCTATAAACACACACAAAAACACACTTTGGCTTATAAAAGAAAGAGAGAATAATGACAAAAACCTGTACAACTGAACCTCACAAGACCCAGTCTCCTCGGCCATAAAATATCCCTTTACACTCCTCAGTCTCTCTGTTTTCTTCGACTCTTTCCAGAGTCAAACTTTAATACGTCATCAGCTGTGCCTCATGAAACACTTCAAAATGTGATATTCTTATTAGCATAATCTCCAAATGCTTCTAATCTACAGCATCTTTTAGTAGTCCATTAGTGTTTTTTCAGGCTTGAGACACACTTCAATTGTAGCATTTAGTATCGGTTTACATGTAGGTTAGCATTAATGCTAGCAGCCAGGAGTGACCCTACAAACACCTGTTGCCTGTTAGGTGGGTCGGTTAACAAGACGTAACGTTGCATTTGCCAAAACAACCCGTCAATTGTAATCCTCAAAGTCTTTTTTCCTTATAAAACCGAAGAATACGTTGTGTAAATGTCACTTTTGTGTCGCTTGGAGAAGTTTTTCGAGTGTGGGATGGGGTCATTGCTGCACTTGTGGCTGTTGGCGACGAACAAACAGCCACTTCTCACCGGTCGTGTTTAGAAGATAGCCCTCAAGTCTCGCGAGATTTGTTTCCGGATGACCTATCCTAACTTTAACCATTCGAGGTCAATGCCTTACCTTAACTTTCTAGACATGACCGACATTGACCTTGAATAGTTACGGTTAGGACTATTAGGACCGTACCATTGATATGATATACTGTATATAACACACATCTATGGTTAGGGCAGGTCGCCCGGGGCAGCGGGTCTTGCGAGAGTTTCCGCACGTATTTGCCGCCGCCGCCCTTTGGTAGGGGGGAGTCATGATTACCATTACCTTTTTGGCGCACCACAATGAGGCGAAAAAGACGGCGCACTATGTTTTCAAACAGTATTTTTGGTTTTACGAGATAAATGACTTTAATGATGAGGACTAACTGGTTTGTAAAACTTGTGTTAGAAAGATTCAAGCTGGATATTGATTGTAATTTCTGTGGACTTGAAAAAGAGAGAATTTCCCATCTATTCTTTCACTGTATTTATACAAAAATTTTCAAAAAAGATGAATGTTGAAATAAATATTTTTGATGCAATGCTATATTTTAGTCAATATAAGATTGGAAATAACATGTTGTATATTATACAATTATTTCTTATTTTTGGAAAATTGCATATTAATTAAAAAAAATGGTCAGGAACCAAGCCAACTTTCTTGCATTTTATTAATGAATTAAAATAATATAGCACCATCTTACCCAATGTAAAAAACAAAAAAGCTATTAAGACTTTTAAATTAATATAATATAATGTATATAACATAAACTCTGGCATTATGAAATGTATATGTAATTATTTTTTGTTTTGTCTTTTTGTCTTTTTTTTCAATTGACTATGTATCTGTTTGTACCTCTGTTGATGAATATGTGTTCAATAAAGAAAGCATTCATAAAACGTACGCAAAGTTAGTAAGGTGATGGGTTAAACAGTCGATCCATACAACAATGCATATGGTTAACATGTTTTATAATGGTAAACTGAATTGCATGACATTTACTGTTGCAAAACAACACCAGTGTGTTTCCACAGTAAATCTGCACATTCCCCTGGACTGCTGTCATAAATAATAAATACCACAACCTATGTTCAACCTCAGAGATCACAGCTGGTTTCTACACCACCTCTTGTACCTCCCAATGCTCGCAAAGCTTTCCAATACCCGAATGATTCCTCTAATGGTTTGCAGCCACAGTGTAACAATAAGTTTCAGTTGCAAACAGTATAAACTTTTTTTTCTGCAGGGTTTGGCTTTATATCCGCTGAGATTTGGGAGAGTAAATATAGACATCTGGCACTGATAAGTACACAAATATGCAAGTACACACAGACGCAACCCACGCTATTTGAATTTCAAAATTTTTGGCAGGCTATTGAACAGACTTCCAACAAGTGCTTATTTTAGTTTACTTCATGCACTGTCATGGAAAAGAGAATAAAATCACTGGACAGAGAAGCACAGGATAAAGTTAAACACATTTTGATGTAATAAGACTTGGGTTACATTATCCACAAGGATACAAGCTTATAATGGGGGGAACATTGACAAGTGGCAAAGTTTTAAAGAATATAAACATTTAGAAAAACCAAGCTTGTCATTTTTGAGGCAAAAATTAGTCATCTGCTTCGACCTAAAACCTGAATTCTTATCCGGTTGCACTTTAGTGGCTCCTTTTTAGAAAAACTCAGAGGAGAAAAGGGAGAGCATGTTCAGTCAAAAGGTTAGCTGCCACACTGACAGCTCCTTTTGTGATCTAAAATGGTGTTTTATGCTCAACAAAAGGACCTCAGCCAGTGTTAACAAGCTTTACCATTGGTGTTGTTCACCTCACCTGACTCAGACGGGACATCAGGACAAGAATAATTTGTGTTCTCATCCTCCTTATTATCAAAGAAGACTTTATTAACCACAAAATGTGAGGACACTGGGAATTTTTTACTGCATTTGCTGAATGCCAGTGAGCTACTGCCGCACTCCTCCCTGAGAGGAAGTGGCCATAAATTTCTGTTTTTGTTCTCTTTTCAGCTGTCGGCGGCAGCAAGAAATTGTCAGACGAGGCGTTTCTCGCAAAGGGTTGTTTGCGAGAAGCGAGTTTTATGATACAGAGTGCTTATTCAGTCCCACTTATTCATTTTTACAACGGCTGCGAAAGACTCGTCTGCAGTGTTCAGCACAGCATTAACACCAACAAAGGCAAAAGCAACTGATGTGAAGGCTGTGAAGGTAGGTGCACTGTGATTACATGATGAAGGAGACGTCAGTGGTAATTAGGGAGATTACTGGCTGCACTCAAGGTCACGACCTGTGTCGGTACAATGATAGATGACAGATGCAGGATAAAAGCAGGATGTCAGGCGTCAATCATGCCCACAACTCCGTACAGAGATAATGCGGTTTAATGCTGTTGTCTGTCATCCGTCCTGGCCTGAACTCCATCATGACTCAGTGCAAGTCCTACTGTCCTGTGTACCTATCAGTCCCATTTTCAAATCTGCTGACAGGCTTCGCATACGCAGCAAATACATTCCTTTGTCTCAAACTTGGCAGAGGTGCAGGACAATCTTTGAGTGCTCCACATCTCTCAAGAGTGTGATCCCTTCAAAGGAGCTTTGATAAGAAGTAAATTACATAATCCTTCCTGACAGACAGAAAATCCAAGTCATAATGGGATCCTTCCCCCCCAAACATTTCAAAAAGTCCCACTTCTTTGGCATAGAAGCATTTCCTCAAAGTGTGTGTGTGTGTGTTTAAACAGCAAACTGATCCTACCTGTGCTGTTGTAGAGGAATAGATAGCTGTCAAAGTCTCCTTTGGGCTCCTTCCATGAAACGAGGAGTTTGCTTGAGCTCAGCACTTTGAAACGCAGCCTCCTCGGAGATGGAACTGAAAAAACAATTAACCACAATTAAATCAGCTTCAATAAAGCTAGGAATGATTGGAAATTAAAAAATGTTGATGAATGAATATGATATAAATCCAAGCCACCAGTCAACATATGTTAACATGACAACAAGTCAGGTTAAACCCACCACCAAGACCAAAATATTCACCCCGAAAAGCCACAAATCAAAATGACCCAGAGAGGAAATGAATAAATGGATTGACAGAAGGACAGAGAGGGCTGAGTGAATTTCAATTTTGAAGTTCCTGTATCCATGAGAGCAACACATAAAGAAGCAGGTCCGCATGGCATACAGCTCGGCTTCGGCTCAAAAAAGCATGAAAAAGGTTTAAAAAGGCAGAGATTTAGAAGAAACTATATTTCCAGTCAAATTCTCTTTATAAGATACATCCCAAGGACAAGTGATGCAGGGAGGGATGATTTAAATTTCTGTCACAAACCAGTGAAGAAAAGTAAAAGAAAATGCAGCGCTTTTTGCCTGTGCCAATATGCGAGCGTACATTTCTGATCTTCACAATATCATGGAGAAATGAATCTGCATGTAGTTAGACAGCATATTTAGAAGAATCAAAAAGTGGCAGAGAAGCAGAAGAGAATTTGACTGTTTTTAATCTACAGACAGACCACTGAAGAAAAGAGCGGACAGCAGCAGCATCAAGTGTAGTATTATGGAATACTACAAATTCACCTCAGATAAAAACAAAAGTTGCCGACATGACCTTTATGTCTGCGACACATATCACCATTTCACTCATCCTATGTTAGTTTACATACACCACAAACCACTGACTATTAATATGTTTCTACAAAGTTTCTATAAATGACTAGACACTGTCATCCACAAATCTGATGACACCGCCAATGTAAAGTCACTTTACCTGTCAGCACTCTTTAAAAAACATGTCAAGGATAGGATAGCACTTAATAAGTAGATGAGGTCGCACAAGATTTCTAAGACTAATATATTGATTTTCTTTGTGCTTTGTCAATCACAATTTCTTTGTAATCATTTAGCGCTCCATTCATGCTCTTAAAGGGATAGTTTCGGTGTTTTGAAATGGGGTTGTATGAGGTACTTATCCATAGTCAGTCATAGGCACGGCACCAGCTTGGAGAAGCAGACAATAGTACCGACACCGGAGCAAAGCAATACAGTGCTGTGGACGTATTTTAGCTACCTAAAAAAAAGGACCACCTAGAAAAAAATCTATATCAGTTTAAGTGTACACTATATTCAGAATATTTTTGCCGGTTTACATTGCCGTGAGACGGTTATACAGTCTATATGTCTGACTATCTATGCTCTCACCAAAGCAACCAGACTCCATTGAAAAAAAATTTAATTTTACCTCGCAGAACACGGGTTTTGCTGATCTATCGCTGCCTCGATCTGTTAGTTTGTTTGTGTTATTGTGTGACTTTGGGTAGTTTGAATTCACCACAGTCTCACAATAGCACAAACTAAGTAAGCGATCGAGGCAGCAGTAGACCAGCAACTCTCATGTTCTGCGAGGTAAAGTTACTCTTTTTGTTAATGGGGTCTGGTGGCTTTGGCGAGAGCATAGATGGATAAAACGGCTTCAGCTCCCCTTCGGAAAGGGCTGTCTGACGGCAAGATAAACTGGCGAAAATATTCTAAATATAGCGTACACTTAAACTGATACTGATTTTTTTTAGGTGAGCTTTTCTTTTAGATGGCTTGAATATGTTTTGTTGCCGTCCCCATCCACAGCAGTATTTGTTTTGGTTCCGTGCCATAACTCCTGTCTGTTTTTCTAATCTGGGGGCGTGCCAACCGTCGTCTACTCTAGGTAATACACCGACTATGATAAGTACTTCATACAACTTCACTTCAAAACACCCATATTATCCCTTTAAGAGTAGAATTCGAAAGTATTTCTGATTCAAATTCACACGACAATGTTATTGGTGGACACAAAAACATATAATTTTCTTCTCTGGATGCATTTCAGTCAGGAAGCCAATTATATAAATAAAGAACCAGAGTATAACCTCTGTGTCTGGAGGGAATATTAACTGCTGATCCATATTAGCGATTCTACAACCTATAAAAATTGATGCTGATCTGTCAATAAACAGCATGTGATGAATGTTTGTAGAGTGCTGACATGTAAAGACTGTACATCAGGCATTATGGAGAAACTGTGCAGAGAAAAAATGGGTGATATGATGTTGACAAACCTGAGGTGTACTGTGCAGGATTTTCACTCGCTGATGAGAACAGACCTCCATCTTTCTCAATGGAAAATCCCAATCAGGCCATAATCAGGGAGTACAGCATTTTCCAAATTGCATTATTGTTAGTTTGTGAGCAGAAAAGTTATTTGAGTTAGTCTATTTCACACCCAGTGTGCTAGCTAAAATTTCTTTGTAGGTTCTTCATAAGAACGGTGGGACAAAGGGAATCAAGTCAGGTCAACATTGGTCAAAAAACTGTAGATTTAGTTGATTTTTAGTGTAATAAATGTGCTGGTATGTTTATAATCTAGTGTATAATTAAGTTTTCTACTTTTTCTCTAGGTTACTACTGTAAAATCAATTACCAAGAAATAATTTCAGCCATGACTTTCCCTCCAAACATCCTTGAAGAGGACCTATTATTGTCCTTATTTTTAGGTGCCTACTTGCATTTTGGGTTGGGTTCTACTAGAATATGTTTACATGCTTTGATGTTCGAAAAATGCTTTATTTTTCTCACACCGACTGTCCAAAAAATACAACACACTGTCTGCTCTGATTGGTCAGCTGGCCCACTCTGTTGTGATTGGTCAAGGTATTCAAACTCTTCAGACTCTGCTCCAGCTCCGCTCTAATTAGCTCTGTTTGAGGGTGCGTCAAAGTAGCCTCTAGGCAGGTATTATGCAAATGTGTTACTTGGTGACATCACCACATTATGGAAGAAAAGGCGGGATTTGAAGCAAGGTGTTTTAGGCAGTTCAGGAGCAGTGTTTCTGTGGGAGAGAGTAACTTCGTAACTTTGCAGACTTTTTACATGCACAAAAAGACACCACTAAAGGAAAGGGAGAAAAGCACAAAAGCATAATAGGTCCCCTTTAATAATTTAGTCATGGTATTATTGAAGTTAAAGTCAAGTCCCAACTTTTAAAGAAGCCAAAATAACAGAATCCAGTCCCAAGTTGTCAAACAAGGACAACTTCTTAAACCTTTCATCACTAGATCTTGTGATGCTGTTTGATCGTTTTGCAGAGACACAGCGCAGCGCTTCACAGTTTTTACATTTTGCTCACTCCTTTTCTTAAGTAATCACAACGCGCCACCTACCAAATACTCAAAATGCATCGGATGAAACGGTATAATTACACCACACAATACGGATCTATGAATAATTTAAGCCTGCGATAGAGCTGGTAGATTATTACTCTGGTATCATTTAGTGTGTGCTTGATGATAGGTGAATTGAGTTGGCAGACAGGCCAGGGTACTAATAACTGGGTGAAAATTGCCTTGAATACTTTCACTTTGCTTTGCATGTCAATGAACACACACACACACACACACACACACACACACGCACACATACACTAACTGAATTATAATAGAAAACGTATGTTAAAAAATGAATGAGCCAACTGTGACCCTCTTTTACTCTGTGAATGCATGTCAAGGTCTGTGAGTTGGAGGCTATTCCAGTCAGTGACAGCAACTATGATTAATGAATATGGACATAATAGCTCCAAAGGCTGCGGATGCTGACAGAACACGAGGGTCTCCGATATAAATTACCCTTCGCAAACCGCCACGTCTGTTCTTGTTTACCACCGTAGAGCCATAAATATCATCCAAGAGCTCAGCGTTTCACACACTCTCTGAATCTGAGTGCCAAGATGCTTTAGTGAAACGACATCCTTTCACAATAAGATACGTAAGATGCGTAAATATTGTAGAGACGCTGCCTGGGTGGCTTAAACTCTCCACCCTAAACTTACAGAGCTTAAACCCATGTAAAGCGCAACAGTATATCACATAAACCCGAGCCATTCATCTGAGAGGGTTGCACTGCTGGAATCAGCGAGCCCCCCAACAGCTCCTTGCATAAGCCTCCTGCCAGGTAGTAAAAGCCATTTGGCAGAAATTTGGCGACGACTGCTTAGCAACACAACTTAGCTCCAGTAAATAGTCTGAGTCACTGAGGCCTCAAAGAAAAAAATTAGGAACCCTCCGTGCCAGAAAATTATAGAAATCCCTTTAAAAACTATATTTAACATGTTCTCACCTCATGCGGCTGAACCTAAATTCAAAAAGGGCCTAATTTGTAGTATGAACTTCTCATCTCGCGACTCTGTGGGGAGTGTGAAGTCTTTTAAACTGGAGGCCTAGTATGAACAGATATTATGTGGGTTAGAGCGATACAGGCACAGCTTGACGCCCCCATTTTAAGAAGGGATGACTCTTCTCAGGATTAGCAGTGGTGAAAGCTAGCAGGGATTCCTGGTAGATGAGCAAATGCCGTCCAATCCTCTGCTTCACTTCATCTCCTCTTCTCCATCCCCTCCCCTCGTTCCCTTGTCTCTGTTTCAACTTCTTCTCCTGCAAGCTTCTTCTTCTTCCCATCGCCTCATTTGGCTCGCCGTCCTGCTCTGTGTTGGCTTCTTTTCGTCCTTCTGCTCTCGCTTACAATCCCTTCTCTTCTTCTTCCTCCTCCCTTCCTTTTGCTTATCCTTCATTCTTCCTCATCAATCTATTCTATTCAAACTGTCTTTTTTTTTGCTCTGTTTCGTCTCGTCTTCTCTGAGCTTTCTGGCTTTTCTCAATCTCTCTTTTCAGTGCCAGTTTCCATCCTCTCTAACCCTTTCTCACTTCTCTCTATCCTCTCATCACCATCATCTTCCTCATCTCCTCATCCTTTTCTTCCCATCTATTTTCTCCTCCCATTGTCTTCATTTTGTCTTCTCTTTTTCCACTATTCTCCTATTCCTTCCCTCACACTCTCTCTCCTCTTCTTCTCCATCATCTTCCCTCCTACACTTCCATCCCCTTCATTTTTCCAGCCCTGGTTAATTCCTTGTTTTCCTCTCTCCAGATTAGCCCAGTATTTTGACTCCACAGTGAGTATTCAAGCTACAGTAGCGTCACTAATACGCTGGATTTATGGATGACAACTGCTGGCTTGCACTGTCACCACAAGATAGCTACCGTACTGTACACACGAGGGAGATGGGGGAAGTGTGTGTGTTTAGTGTCTATCCAGCGCTACAGCGCGCGTCGTTTGATGAGGCCGGCGTCTCGTCGGTACAAGAACTACTTCTGCTCACCGAGATAGCACTTAACCCAAATCCACTCTGGCTTTTTCTCTCCACCTCTCCACTCGTCTTTATCTCCTCTGCTGCTCTCTTGAAACACTCTTTTATCACTTCTTCTCATCCTTGGGTTTAAACTCTCTTCTCCCTCTCCTCTTCCTCTTCCCTTGTCTACTCTTCTGCTCTTTCATCCTATCTTCTCCTCCTCTGCAACCCCCCCACTCCTGTCCCTTAGTGGCTTAACGCCTTTTTTCTCTCTTTCATCGCTTTACCTGTGTAAGTGATGCCTTTTTCCCTCAACTCTTATCTCTCTGCTGCATTGTGTGTGCACAGCGTGTGAGCACAGTGTGTGTGCGTGAGCGTGAAATATCTCTTAAGGACTGGCTGAAAATTAAGAGTCTGTTGGATGATCCTTCCCCATGTGCAGTCTGGTGAAGGAAGCCATAATATTCTGCACGACTGCCAAACAACGGTGAAAAAAATACCACCATAAAATACTCAGCTAGGTTGATTCTGCAGGAGATGATTGAAAATTGAAAATGAAATATTACATTTGGAGTCTGCTATTCTAACACAGATTATTTCCAGGTGTAGGTCAGTCCTTTGTTAACTTCAAAAACATAAACTGACATATATTAAGTGTTGCATTAACAAAATGAAATACAATATTTACATTTTAAACTCTGGAATTCAGTGGCAACATTGCTTCAATAAAGTCTGTCGGAGCAAGAAACACGATCAGTCAGACAATCCTACACATTTTAAACAAACCCTGAGGTTAGCCAAACTTCTTTTGAAATGAAAATGAAGGCAAACTGTAAAACTGTAACCCAAACTGTCCTTAAACATAGTTTACAGATGACTTTCTGCTTCAAATTTGACCCTCTGTACTTACTCTAGTTCACTCACACACAGTTTTGTTGTACAATAAGAGATTATTACAGACATTTTAGGTGTGCTCACTTTCGGTTTTTACCTCCAAATAAAGTCTTTAAAGGCTGCTTTAATCAATATGTTAACATTAACACACTTTACACATGGCTATTTTGGAGTTATTGTCACCAGACTCTACAGTTCCGTTCAATTCAATGTTGCTTTTTAGCTTCTTTCAGCTCATTGTTTTGGATTCGACCCACAATGTTACTGTTGTGGTTCAGTCATCAGCCGCAGCATGCAGTTGTTTTCAGCAAAAAAACAAAAAGAAACTCCACTCTACACTACCTGCCAAGGACCAAACAGCAAACCAGTAAGTATAGTATAGTATAGTATCTATTAAATATAATGGAGTATTTAGCAGCTAAAGAGCCAGATATTTCCCTCAGTGGTGGAGACCAAAAACAGAGTGAATATTGGACCCGTAACTGCTGGACTTGTAAATAGACAACTGTTTTAACGTTCACATAGACTGTGTGTAAGAAGTGGATAACCGTGACGTCACAAATCGGTTTGTGGACTACCGCTTTGTAGCCTTGAGTTTGATATGTTGGCCGTCACCATCTTGGTTTTTGGCTGTCGCCGTCTTGTTTTTTTGCAACCAGAAGTCACACAAGAGGGTGGAGCTAAGAACAACGCTGAATAAGACATATTTAGGAGACCAAAATGTTACAATTAACTTTCATGAACTGAAAACACACTGTGAAAGGGTTAGAGTTGTAAGACGAAAACACGGACAACTCCTAGACCGGACAACACCGTGGTAACGACCTGTCAATCACAAGGTAGTCACGCCCTAAAGCAAACCCTGCTTTATGGTCTATTTGACTCTAAATGGGACCATAATTTACTAAATGAACATCATGCTGTATTGAAGAAGGCTTGAAACTAATGATTGAGACCATAAACTCATGTTTACAATGTTTACTGAGCTAATAAATCAAGTGAGAAGTAGGGCATTTTCTCATAGACTTATTTTTGCAACCAGAGGAGTCGCCCCCTGCTGGCTATTAGAAAGAATGCAAGTTCAAGGCACTTTCGCATTAGCTTCACTTCTCAGACCCGGAGGTAGCCTACTGCATGTTCTCCATATCAACTTAAAAGTGATAAAATCCCATGTTGTGTTTACAGCTTGTCTCCGCTGCCCCCAAGTGGCTAATAAAATAGCTATTGCAGGTTTGATATAATCTGCTGTCTTTTTTGTTTTACCTCTCTGATTGTCTGACCCCTGGTTTCTTGCCAGTTCTTGACTGACTTTGTTGTAGCAAAATTACTTTGGTGAGTACACTTTTATCATAACCAATAGAAATGATGGCCATAACTACAAAAACAATTAGGAGTTTTCTTTAAATTTGGGATTATATATGGAAGACATGTTGATCATCCCATGTGTTATAAACTCTGGTTACTTAATTGCAGAAAACTGCAGCAAGTTTAATTTTAAACGTGTCATTTTCTTACCACTATATGACAGTTTTTCTCAGTTACTTCAAGAAAACCAGGACCCAAAGAGCCGATTCACAACGTTGTACTACAACAATATCTCCTCAACCATTAGCCACTTCAGGGTCTGTAAACTATTCCACTCTGTGAATTTAGGAGGCAAGTCTATGTTGAAAAACGCTTGTATCCTATTTCATGCTTTTCAGACTGCAAATACTTCACCTGACACTCATTATTTCCAGCTACACTGTGGTAACCATACTGTGTAATTTGGCATATGCATGCATATTGGATGTAGAGTGAACTGGATATCCAGAGTGTTAGTATTATACATTGTGCCATCCTTGGCCAAAGCCTCATATTTTCCAAATAAATCTTCATAAGCTCATGTTCCCATTAATTA
The DNA here is from genome assembly GCA_916701655.1 of Sebastiscus albofasciatus. Lineage (NCBI taxonomy): Eukaryota > Metazoa > Chordata > Actinopteri > Perciformes > Sebastidae > Sebastiscus > Sebastiscus albofasciatus. The sequence continues at coordinate 102,137 of CAKAOI010051360.1, forward strand.
AAGTTAATTTTGTTTATTTACAATCACAATAAAAACAGAGCCTCCTGCACATCACATCTTCAACGATCCAATGCTCCATTTAGTCCAAAGTGGCTGACGATTATGACACGCTGGATTACCAGCAGTCGAGTTTTGGATAATTTAGCATTTTTTAAAATTCTAAACAGGTTGTTGCATCTCAACCTCTCTTTTGTTTATGAATAAATGATTTCCTATCATTGGCTTTTCTCCCTGTTCATTAAAACTGAAATTATTGGCCAACACTTTCACTCATACTAATTCACCAGGCTGCCCTCTAACCATACACACTCGCCGCACAATCACACAGGTATCTGGACACACACACAAACACAAAATTGCAATATCTTTGTAAATGTTTTCTCGAGCACATAATCTGTTGTGATGTGTCCTGAAGCACGGTATTGACCCGGGCTGTCAGCTAATCAACAAAATCAATTAGAGTAATTAACTATGCACACAGAAAGCACACACAAACACACAGGACAACCCACACACATTTAGCATCTTTACAGTGACTATACCTGACGCATCCAGGGAACAGAACGGACTATAAAAATAAATGCTTAATTAAAAATAAGGCATGACAAAAACAAGGTCAAGGTTTCAGATGTAATGGTGGCAAACTTCCACCATCAGGCATCCTTCCTCCATCTATACTGCTTTTTTCACTGCTGCATTGGAAACAGCAACACAGACTGCCGACAGGTCACTCCGTACACCCCCTGAGAAGTGAGCCGAGAACAAGATTTACATTTCCCTTTTCAATACTTTTCAAGGCCAAGGTAACAGCCAGAGAACGAAAAACAACCCACTGTGTTGCACGCTGCTCAATTTCTGCATTAAGAACAGTATCAGAGCCGTTCCAATGGGGAAGTGTGACTGAAGCTTCATATGCAGTGTAGACTGCATATTATGTCCAAATCTTGCCTCCGAAAAAATGTATTCATATACGATACAACAAATTTGCATTCGCAAAAAGCAGCATCAGCAGGAAATATAATGCTGCACACATAGACTGTATATAAGAAGTAGACGTAGTCACCGTGACGTCACCCATTGGTTTGTGAACTGTTGTTTCGAAGCCTCAAGTTCGGCATTTTGGCCGTCACTATCTTGGTACTTTGCATCCGGAAGTGACACGAGAGGGTGGAGCTAAGTACAACCGAACGCTGAATACGGGATATTTAGTGGACCAAAAAGGTTATAATTAACTTTTATGAACTGAAAACACACTGTGAAAGGGTTAAAGTTCTACAACAGAAACACGGACAACTCCCAGACTGAACAACGCCGTGGTAGCAATCTGTCAATCACACGGTAGCCAGGCCTTAAAGCATCCCCTGCTTTATGGTCTATTTGACTCTAAATGGGACCATAATTTATTCCAATGTTACTACTACAATGTTTACTGAGGCAATAAATCAAGTGAGAAGTAGGGTCATTTTCTCAGAGACATCTATACAATCAGACTTCTTTTTGCAACCAGAAGAGTCGCCCCCTGCTGCCTATTAGAAAGAATGCAAGTTTAAGGCACTTCCACACTGGCTTCACTTCTCAGACTGGGAGGTTGCACACTGGCTGCCGAGGATATGATTTTTTTTAGCCGATGTGCTATGGATGTCGATGTCTGTTCGTCTGTTCGCCACTTTAGTTCAGACTGAAATATCTCAAAAACAATTGAATGTATTGCCATGAAATTTTCTACATTTGTCTCCCTCCACATTTGTTTTTAACAACGTAACATTATCGACTCTAACCCAAGCAGGAAAAGTTAACTCAGTTTGGTTTGTCTGTTCTGGGATACTGTAGAAATATGGCAGTGCAACATGGTGGACTCCGTGAAGCTGACCCGCTCCCTATGTAGATATAAACGGTCATTCTAATGTAACAAAAACACAACAATTATTATTTTCAGGTGATTATACACTAATGAAAACATACTTATTAATATTACATTCCATTTCTGCCAATATATCCCCCTAATTGTTACACACTGGTCCTTTGAATTATCTTAAATACAGCTTGTTACTGTAGGTGTGAATGCCAGATCATTTGCTACATTAGTCATTTCTTTCAGAGAAAACCCCTCCCTGAACACTCTTTGGTAGAGGGAGTTCCTGACGGTACCCAGACATTTGTGTTGTATATACAAACATCCTCCACACACACTAATCCTCAAGCTCAAATCCCCTCTGGCCAGATGTTGCAGCTCACAGAGACAAGCTGGGCAAAAATTAATGGCTATCACATGCTCCCTAATGAAGGGATTGAGCAGGGCACGCTCCCATAGTGTCTGGGAGGTCATCCATGTTCTGCTGTGATTCACTGGGATCAAGTCCCACCAGCCTAATTTATGGTGTCACACTTCTGTCTCACCTCTCGTTTCTGTCTGCCTGAAATGAAAAACATGACCTATACAGAATTGGAAATTGGAATAAAGTGTTCAGAGAGAAAAGGAGAACGGGAGGGAAACAAAGATGAGGAAAAATAACTGAAGAGAAACAGAGCGAGAAGGATGGAGGGAGAGAACACAGGAGAAAGACGAGGAGAGAGCAAAGAGTGGGAACAAATGAGGGACGGAGAAAGACAAAAGAAACTATAGAAAACCCCTTGGTTCATTTCAAAGCTGTTTACTGAGGACTTCCACTGGTAAATAAACACAAAGCAGCCACACACGGATCCATTCAGGTTTGTGTCATATGTGGATTATTGATTTTAAACAACTTCAGAGAGGAAAAAAAAAATCTTTAGCTCGTGTCTACGTGTAGCGCTCCTTTAAACAAGATCTGCTGCTTCGTCGCTCCTCTAACTCCTCATCCTGGAAGGAATGTGAGCTACACACACACACACACATACACGCGCGCAGGGTCAGCTAAATGTTTAAGTGTCCCTTGGGTTCATTTTTATATGATCTTTATCCAGACAACTACAGTAGGTCTGACCCTCTGCACTTCATCGGCTGCCAATTGCAAACACACACTCCCATGACCATGCACACACACACACACACACACACACACACACACTCCGCAGTTATATGATTCAGAAAAGAGCTCTCAGATTGGTTTGTTGGACTAAGCTGAATTTAAGTAAAAGCATCCTACAGCTGGAATAATATCCTCCAACATCCATTACTAAATCAGTTAACCTTCTGGTCTTGATCACATGATAGGATCGGATTCCTTTGTGGACAGCCGTTTTGAAGCCTCGAGTTTGGCATTTTGGCTGATGCCATTTAGATTTATGGCCATCGCCATGTTGTTTTTTTTGCAACTAGAAGTGACATGAGAGGGTGGAGCTAAGAGCAACCGAGCGCTGAATAAGACATTTTTAGGTGACCAAAATGTTACAATTAACGGTCATGAACCAAAAACACACGGCGAAAGAGTTAAAGTTGTAAAGGCCGTCAGACAGTGTGGGGTGAGCGTCCGTCAGCCTAGTTTTTGCCTTGTGTCCCGCACCGTCACCTCTAGTCTGCCCGTGTTGGAGGCTTTTTGGCCGATTCAGCATGTTGAATCGGCGACGGCGCGACTCTGATTGGCTGTTAAGGTTAAACGAACCAGTGCACGAGAAGAGAAACAGAAGTGAGGAAAGCAAGCCAACGAGTGAAGTCAAGAGGAAAAACACAGAAGGTTCTTCTTGTTTTTCACAGATATTTTCACAACGACATGAACATCTGGAATGATGCTAAATGGTGAGTGAGAGTGGTGTGAAAATGGTTGGCAAATGGCACTTTATTTCATGTACGTATCACAACAACGGCTTGTATATCTGGTTTCTCTTTTTGAATGACGAATGCTGCTTGTGTGGAAAGGCGCAAAACATCTGTGCTAACTGGTCGTCAGCTGTAGTCTTTGCAGTGTGTTTGGGTGCAACTTGTCGGCCAAAACGAAGGCAAAGTGAGGTGACGCAACAGTCAGCCTTTGTCACCGCTACTTCTCTGATGTCGGGTTGGTGCATCCCAAGCTTTAAATGAAAGCACGGACAACTCCCAGATCGGACAACGCCGTGGTAACGACCTGTCAATCACAAGGTAGCCACGCCCTAAAGCATACCCTGCTCTATCCTCTATTATACTCTAAATGGTACCATTATTTACTAAATGAACATCATGCTGTATTGAAGAAGACTTCAAACTAACGATTGAGACCATAAACTCATGTTTACAGTGTTTACTGAGGTAATAAATCAAGTGAGAAGTAGGCTCATTTTCTCACAGACGTCTATACAATCAGACTTCTTTTTGCAACCAGAGGAGTCGCCCCCTGCTGGCTATTAGAAAGACTGCAAGTTTAAGGCGCTTCAGCATTGACTTCTCTTTTCAGTCCCCGGAGTTGCCCACTGATGCTAACAATGCCACACAATGGCATATTAACCTCCAGTTCACTGGAACTCAAATGTGCGTTTCTTGTTAAGAGTGCATCCAGATCCAAAAAAACAAAACCAACAACAGCCCACTTTTCTGATGAGACTCAGTGTGATTAAATCAGGTTTGCTGAGGTGAGGTTGATTGCGAAGCACACTGGAGCGTTATATATTGTGCAGCACATCGCGCAGCAAATCATCACAGCTTGAAGCGCACCGTTACAACAACAACGCTTATTAAAGCCCCGCTGAAGCGTGGCAGCGGGAGTTGCAAGCATTGCCGTGCTGCCGGGGTGAAATGGCGTGATGATATGGAGGCGATATGATCATGAGCGTGATGTAATCTGATTGGACTGAGCCTGCACATCAAACAGAGATACGGCAGAGGGAGGAATGATGTTTAAAGAGGGGGAGGAGGAGAGACAGAAAGGTCAGGTAAGGGAAGGGATGAGGATATGGAGATAAAGGAGGGCAGAGAGGTGACGGGAGGAAGGAGAGGAGAGACTTTAAAGCAAAGAAAAGTTGGATGGGGTGGAAAAGGGGAGCTTGCTTGGAAGGCAGGGAGGAGAGGAGGAGGGTATGGGAGGGTGAGACGCAGAGAGAGAAGACTGGAGAGGAGGAAAAAGGACTTACCTTGACTCTGTGCCTTGGAGGGGAAATGGGAAACTAGGACCAATAACACCAGTGGAGCCCACAAGCACCACCTAATCTGCCCCGTTGACAACATCCTCACAACCAGCAGACCTGCAAAGACAGAAGGAAGATCATGATGAGAAAATACAAAGTGAAAGAGGGGAAAAAGCAAGAAAGAAAGGCAGTCAGAGACATAAAGAAAGGGGGATTTCAGTGACCATGAATGCCATTCAGCTGCAGAGAGCCTCTGCGGGTCAAAGAGTCCCACCTTGCCCACACAAAACGCTGATCTGGAATCAGTTAACTCCTGTCTAATATCCACTTTGATACAGTGACAGAGCAGTAGTTTGACAGTCTAGACTGACCGCAGAGCGGCAGCAGAGCCTCCCGCCCACACTGAGGGGGAAAACAGTGCAGGACTTTGTTTGAGGGAAGAGAGGAGAAGAAAATGAACAAAAGAGCTGACAGAAAAAAAAGATGGAGGACAAACTGTGTGATAGACAGTTTGATTGACAGTCCAGTGAGGGAACATTTCATGAGAGCCACACAAGCAAACACAACAGCTCCTCTTCTCCTCTTCATCTCCTTCTTTCACCCCTCCTCACTTTTTATTCTCTCTTCCTCTCCTCCTTCACCCCATACTCCAGTGTGCCACTCATTATTACACACCGGGGATGGACACAGACATCATTTCTCTCCTTGGAAGACAAACACACACTCTCTGACAGTCAGTGGTATGAATAAAACAGCACGTGCAACACAAGTTGTTTCAGGATTGAGTCATTCTCTGATGTGGAGGTAACCCCTGTGGTATTGAAATGACGGCTAGCTCCTTCAATTCAGACAGTGTCAAAAGGCCAGAAATATGACAATGCATATTGATTAAAAACACTCCAGGAAAATACGATTTCTCTTTTCATAGCCTCAGGACATGAAGAGGGAAATGAGAAAGATTAAATAGAAATGATTCTCTCTCTCTCTCTAACACAAATGAGAGTTAATCTCACTAAATTGAGATCTCAGAGTGAGGTTCAATTACAAATTTTATCTCTTTTTACTCATGCGAAGAAACAGAAGAGGCTGCACATTGCAGCCAAATCTAAATCACATTAAGCCAGAAAGTTTCTCTTTTGTCTCCAGTTTGTGTAATTTCCTCTTTTCCAGTCCAAAGGGCAACTCTGCAACTGGTTAATTGGTTAATGGAAACCAGGGTAAAGGCGTTGCCCTCATTCAAATTAAGCAGTCTATATAATATGCTTAATGTGCCTCTAAAGGCTATTTGTAGAACACAGTTTGCAGACACACTTGAATACAATTAATCAAAGTAAAGGATTCTCCTACGCACTTATTTTTATTCTAGGAAAACTGTCTTCAGCCAAATAAAATCTACATTTTTCCACCTGCCAGTGAGACAAGTTTTATTCACTGCCCATATCTCTCCAAGGTTTGTCTTCAGTCAGTTCAGTGATCATTTTCAAAGTGCTGCTGACTGGTTTAAATTAGTTTCTCAGCCAGATTTGGGTCAAAGCTTATTATCAAATTTATTCAAATTAAATCGTTGCGTTCAAAAAACTCACATCTCCGACAGCACACCTGAGAGCGACTCACTCACACACACACACGCGCGCAATGAATGAATGAAATCGCCTTTACCTCTCCAGTCATCAATTCAAAGCGTCCTTTTATCCCCAAAGGAAATCCTCTGAATACCAAAAGACTGCTCTCTTTCTTCTTACTCTTTCTCTCTCTCCCTTTCTTTCTTCTCTCTTTCTTTCTCTCCCTCCTTCTCTCTCCGGATACAGTCCGGAGTGGGTGTTTCTCTCCTCGTTATTCAGCCATCCCTCCCTCCAGCTATTCCTCCCTCCTGTCCCAACCCTCTCCTTCTTCTCCACGGTTCATCTCTCAGAGAGAGAGAGAGAGAGAGAGAGAGAGAGAGAGAGAGGCTGAGAGAGAGAGAAAGAGAGAGACCCAGTGCCGCTGCGCAAAACCCTCCGCCTCCAACCTGCAGGTTTCAATCCGGCTCCAGCTCCTCTGGGGCCCTTTATTATGTGCGTCTCCGCGATATCACACCGGGACGTGTCGTGGTGCGCACATATCCGGATGGATATGGTCGTTTCTGGAATTCGGGTTCTGTGTGTTTTGACTAGTGGGAAAAAAAAGTGCGGTTGTAAATGTCTCAGTGCGTTTGGAGCAGGTGCGTGTCCATGATGCCCTGCTGCGCTGCGCTGCGAGCTCCGGTGTTAAAGGCACAATGACACCTCGGATCAAAGTTTTATCTCATCATAGGCTATACCTGCAAAGCCACATGGATAACAGCTTCTTTCCATAACACAACTGGTAAATTGCAGATGGAGCCCTGTAATGGCTGCAGACCACTTTGCTTGTTTCCAGCACAGAACATCAATCTTAACCTTTTTTTTTTTTTTTTTGTTAATAAAAAAATCTCAAAATAAGACTTGTTCCTGACACAAGTCAAATGATTTCACCCAAATGTTAGATTTAGAAAATCTGATTCAATGGCCAACATTTTAAAGGGACTGTTTGTAAGAATCAGAAATGCTTGTTAACAGCGACACCTGTGGCCGTTAAGTCAACGAAAGTCAGTGCTTGGCAGTAATATCAGCTGACCAGACAAAGGTCTCTCCGTGCATCACTGCTGATCCTAGTGTTGGCTTTCCTGCTTCAGCCTCCCAACCGCGGCCGGAGGGAACAGGGGAGACACCGGCACCCGGTCGGAGACGATAACGTTTCTCACTGCGGAGCCCCGTCACTTCACAAGACACGGAATACCTCTGTTGGTCTGGAGGAGCTGCAGCATTTATTTCTGCACAAACGTCCACTGTACATTTACTAGATATTCTCAGAGCTAATCTAACTCTTCTGCAGTGTGTAGTGTGTGCGCATGCACGTGAGGTGGAGCGGGCTGAGTGAAGGCAATTGATTTATACATGTAAGAAGTTACAAACAGCCCCTTTAACCTGTTGGGAGATTTTTTTTTTTTTTTAATAAACAAATCTCAAAATAAGACTTATTCCTGACACAAGTCAGATGATTTTACCCAAATGTTAGATTTAGAAAATCTGATTCAATGCCAAACATTTTAAAAATAATCCTTTTTGAAGTGTGCCTTTGAGTGTTTAAACACATTAATTGATGTTTTTCTTTTATTGGAGAAAGGTATCGATCTTCTCACCTAACTCTTGGCAAGAAAACAAATAAGCGTAATTCCCAGAATGCCAAACTATTCGTTTAAAGGTTCTCTGTTTGATATTCAGATCACTGATAAAGCAGCAAACACATATTTGCTATGTAGCTTAAAGATATAGAGGAGCAATGTCTACGTGAGCAGAGAATAAGTCACTCTCCCTCTGTGTGTGTTGTAATCTCAGCTTCTCTGTGCTTTGTTGACACATCCAGGCTGGCTGTGTGTGCCTTTTAGTGCATGTTGGGGCCATAAACTGCATGCATATAAAGATGGAGCTCCCCAAAAGTGAAGCCAAAACATCTGGATCGCCCCCTGGTGGCTGGTTGCAGTACATGTAATAAATCTCGCTCCGTTCATGTTAGCGGATGGGACATGGGCCAAACTAAAAAGTCAAAATACACGTCAAATATTTTTTTCCCAAAGATGGTTTCTGTCATTTCAGGTAGCTGTTATCACACTGATATATGTTCAAGTGTTAATTTTTTCTAATAAGTTTGGTTTTAATAAGTTAGCCTATTTGATGGGTGAGATGTCATGATTGACAGTTGCTTGGAAATTGTACGAGAGAGAAGATGTAACTTTAACTTTCCATAACTGTCACAAGTCTATGTGTAATAGAACATGTGTCAATTTTATCATAAATGTAGTTCTAGAGATATTATTGTTAGTTGTTGTGTCTTTCTAGCCAAACAGCTAATGTAGTGCTAACGTAGCAGCTAGGTAGCTCATGCTTAGCAAGCTGCGGCCGTGCTCGGCTTGTGATTGGTTCAGACGGGTGTGACCTTGATACCGCAGCTCCAGTCCCCCGATCACTACTGCGCAGACTCTGGCTCCAAATGATGTCGAAATCTCAAGATGGCAGCTCTTGTATCCGGGATATTTTGGCTTCACTGTTATATAACAGGAGGAAATGGAGATGCGTCGTCCATCTACACAGTCTGTGGTTAATTAATGCACTGCGCTCATACGGCGGTTACAGCTGATAACGCCGTCCCGACAGGCGACATCATCGTGGAAGCATAGTGCCCACCCTCCGGTTCCCCCCCAGGTTAACACTGTTAGCTCTGTCAGCATTGTTGTCATTGTTTTCACTGTTAGCTGCAAGCCGCCGGCTCATCCGTCGCCATGTTGAGAGCCGTGTGGAGGCAATAGATATGAAATTTGAATTTCGTAGTGAGCACCTTTAATCTAAAATATGCATCACATTGGATTGGTCAACGCCAGTATTTCTTCTATCGTGCTGAGATAAAAAGACTTGCGTGCACTTTGTAATCCTGTTTATACACTCAGCTCCTCTGCTGCTGAAGAGACTTTGGGACTTGCCCTGAGGGGGAAGAATGGGAGTCATGGGAAACAGAGGCTGGTGAAATGTGCCGGTGGCTGAAATGCTGAATAGCTACACTCCAGGTGTGTCCCTGAGGCAATACACACACATAAAAAAACACACAAACAAATGCTCTTAACACACACACACACACACACGCCTTAGCCAAACAACTGTCCAGATGCCATGAGCACTGTAATCAAGTGGATAAGGATTCTCTGTCCTCCTCCCCCCCTCCCTCCCTCCTTCCTCCAGCCCCTTCCTCCCTTCCTGTCCGTCTGTCGTCTCCTTCCCGTTCATCTGTTGCCCGTTTGCAGCAGACCACACACCAAACAAAAACACCACCGGCTGCCAGAGTCTACGGCCATGCCAGCGGCGTTATAATAGGTGAAATCAAAGATCGGATCTCTAATTCACCTGGTCACAAATCAGATGAAAAGAACTTTAAGTCCTTATATTTTACACCACATTTACTAAAATAGACAACATTAAATCGTCATTTTGTGGTTTAACTTTGTATTCTGAGTGGCTGCGGTCCCAGGTGGCTTTTATTTGACAGCTCCTCGCTAAGGACGCCCAGGCCAACAGACCTTAAGACCTGCCCGATGGATGAACCATGCTGCTGTCCTCAATGTGTGTCCCCTTTTTCTTTCTTTTTTTTTCATCTATTCATATCTCCTGATGTCTTCCCATCTTTATCAGTCCCTTTATTATTTTATTTCTTCCTTATTTTCCTTCTTGTTCTGTCCCTCTTTCACACTCTTCCTAATCTGTATTCCTCCTTCTGTCTACCTTTCCGCCATCGCTGTCCATCCCAACTGTGGCTCTGATGAATAAATGCATCAGTCACATGGTAGAGTTGATCCACAGGTCATTTAGCTCAGCGCCATATGGTCCAACTGTGCAGCCTCATAAAGTTTTTAAAGTCATTGCACGGCAACAAATATCTGTTCACTGCAGGTACTTCTCCCCTTCCTAGTGGTCATAGAGATTTTAGCATTACTGTCAAAGACTGTTTAATACTAAAGTAGATAAAAACTCTGCTGGCCCAGATATCCTGTTTCCTGTCATATGAGTCTGTGGCATGGAGTAGGGAATCTTAGTTTTCACCTTCAACAATTGTACTTATAATAACACCTGCAGGAATTGGAAGAATGTGTGCAGTTTAGATCAGCTGCTGTCTCACAGTGTGTGCATTCAGGTGATACGTGACAGATCTCACATTTGTAAAACCTGGATGGTACAGCACCAGGGGACTTTGTGGCGAGACAGTATATAAAAAAAGTTAAAAACTTTGACAGCCAATTATACTCGGTCTGACACTGAGAAGGTTTAGGGAAGTGTTACGCACACAGAGTACTATTTCTTTTTTTAAAAATTGAAACTACATGCACATAATTTATCTAGGGCTGTCAATTGATTAAAATATTTAATCGCAATTAAATGGACCTTTAAGGGAGATTTGTCAAGTATTTAATACTCTTATCAACATGGGAGTGGACCAACATGCTTGCTTTATGCAACAAACGTATATATTTATTATTGGAAATCAATTAACAAACACAAAACAAAGACAAATATTGTCCAGAATCCCTCACAGGTACTGCATTTAGCATAGAAAATATGCTTAAATCATAACATGGCAAACTCAAGCCCAACAGGCAACAACAGCTGTCAGTGTGCCAGTGTGCTGACTTGACTATGACTTGCCCCAAACTGCATGTGATTATCATAAAGTGGTCATGTCTGTAAAGGGGAGACTCGTGGGTACCCACAGAACCCATTTACATTCACATATCTGGAGGTCAGAGGTCAAGGGACCCGTTTGAAAATGACCATGCCAGTTTTTCCTCGCCAAAATTTAGCGTAAGGTGGAGCATTATTTAGCCTCTTTTACATCAAGCTAGTATGACATGGCTGGTGCCAATTGATTCTTTAGGTTTTGTAGTTTCATATGATACCAGTATCTTTACTCTAACTTTAAATTTGTGTTAACACGTTATTATCGCATTAACTTTGACAGCCCTACATTTTTCATATATATATTTTCCTCCAAGATGTAACTTTTTGTCTGGTGAACTGAGTTTTTGTTCAGCACCTTAGTCAGGAACCTCTAAACTGATAATCCACGAAACAGTTGTTTTCTTGATTTTGGTGACATCGTCAGTAATAATCAGTCTTTCCACTGGTGTTTCCACCGGACAAACATATTGTAATAATAAAAATGATCAAACTCTACCGCATCCTCCTGTATTTCCTCTACCTTCCTATAATTATTAGAAACAAGCCGCCATTGTTGGCTTTGACAAGAGACAGAGAAAGCATCGTTTCCTGTTAACAGAGGATTTCTTCCAGGAAACACAAACCCCCTCATTTGTGTTTATACAAGCACATGTTTAAGCCTGAGCCAGGTGAAAGACGAATGTGTATTTCAAGGTATCAATCAGCAAGAGAGCAGCCAACTCTCCTCTCAGATATTACTGTTATTAATACGGAAAAGTTGTGAGTCTTCAAAAAGTTGACGGAAATAAAAACAGCAACCGCTTGCAATTCAGAAACTGCAGCATTCAATAACGTGATTTGTATTTTTTTTTATTCAATTCTGTTTGTCGAGTCAGACGTTTGTGCACACACACACACACGCACAAACACACACACGCACACACACACACACACACACACAGAGAGAGACAGTGGTGGAAGAAGTATTTGGAGCTTTTACTTAAGTAAATGTACCAATACCACAATGTATATGTACTCCATTACAAGTAAAAGTCATTCATTTAAAATCTTATTTAAGTTAAAGTACAGAAGTAGTATAATCAAAATGTACTTAAAGTATCAAAAAGTAAAAGTACTTGTTTTGCAAATTATAAATTATTATATTTATATTATATTATATTATTACACGGCTGTGTTGAATACTCGATTCTGATTGGTCAATCACGGCGTTCTGCGGTCTGTAATTTTTGCATGACAGACCGTTGCTATGTATAACAGACCGTTGCTATGGGCGCAGCTCTGATGTCAGACTCTGACGAATCATTTTCGTGTCAAAATATTGATTTCTTAAGTAAGTAGCCGTGTAATAAGCGGGATAATGTACAGCGAGATGGTCATTGTTGTGAGAGAATCGGGGATTCTTTCACAACAATGACCCGCTCGCTGTACATTATCCCTTACATCTTATATAAATAATTTAGTGGGGTCAGACTCCACAGGGTCACATAATAAATCTGAGGGGTTGTGAGATGATAAATCGGGTAGAAAAGAAAAAACAAAGTTCTGCTACACAAATTTCTATTAATATTTTTGACTTTTCTCTAATCTTTGATTTTTAGTGAAATGTTGGAGAATTTGATCTCTTTGGGATTCAAACAGTTATTTAAATTAAGCTATTTGAAACATTTTGGGGGGCAAACTAGAGCTGCCACTGGTTTAATGTTTAACAAATTGTATCACTGATCATACTGTATGGTTTTTTTTTTTAACTATATCTGTCAATTAAATGTAGTGGAGTAAAAAGTACAATATTTCACTCTGAAATGTAGTGGAGTAGAAGTATAAAGTAGCATAAAATGTAAATACTAAAGTGTTAGTCTTAGTTACTTTGCACCACTGCACATACACAGTGACAAAAGTCTGTCTGCAAACACACTTAATATTACATTTAAACAAAGACCTCTGACACTTTTCGCTCTCTTTACCTTTCACACACATGTAAACACAAACGTGAAACCCCCTGCCCTACATTTTTAAGACGCAGAGACAACCTGAGTCAAGGGTCTTAGCAACAGTTGTCACTGTGTCATTCAATGAGCTGCATTTAAACCAGCAGAAGAAACATGGTTTGTTTGTCTTTTAGCTCAAGCAAAAGACAGGACAAGTTCAAATAGAGTTGCCACATACAAGGGCGTGCGTACTTACACATGAACTCAGACACACTGACAAACACCTAATGCTGTGACTTTCAACCTTTTGAGTGCGCTGGACACACACACACACTCTGCTCTTGAGCTGTGTGTTAATAACAAACGGCAGGTTAATATGAGGGCAGCAGCAGACTGAAGTGACCGCAGCCTACTGATTAGGACAACTAGTCACAGTTATTAGTCGGCGTGTCATCTGGTAGCCAGCCTGATGTTCCCAGAGGGCTGCTAACCTGACAGCTCTTGTGATAATGATACATTACGCAATTTTACATGGTGGGATGGAGGTGATTTATTCAAGAAAATGCCGTTATTTGTTTAAAAACAGTATTTCATTTTTATAATAAGTACTACTCATGACCAAAGGTATCTGTAACATGCACAGTACGTTCACTGGAGCAATCGAAGTTGCACACACAGAGGTTTTTTCATTTGCCATGCTAGTGGAGTGGCTAACGAGACGGTCTGTGTGTCGGTCGGTCCACCACTTTGGTCCAGACTGAAATATCTCAACAACTATTAGATGGAGTACCATGAAATTTGGTACAGACTTTCATGGTCTCATCAGGATGAATTGTAACTTTGGTGATCCTATAACTAGGTGCTAAATTCAATATCCAGAGCATTAATATAGCAGCAAACAACTATCTACTATGTAAAGAGCAGAGTATGAAGTCTCTCTCCCTCTGTGTGTGTTATAATCCAAGTGCATGCCTTTAGGACATGTTCCTGCATGTGAGCGTACCCCACTGGCTCGCTCACAGCCGCTGCTCTGCGCTCATACAGCCGTTACAGCTGATAACACCATCCCAAGCAACGGCGTCATCGTGGAACCCAGCCTCCGGTTCCCCCTCAGGTAAACACTCTGTCAAATCTCTGTCAGCAATTTTGCTGTTGTTTGCCATGTTAGCGCTGTTAACACTGTTAGCTACGAGCCTCTGGCTCGCCATCGCCATGTTGAAAGCCGTTGAGAGGCAATAGAAGCGCTCCAAATCCCATATTTAGCACCTTTAACCATAACATGATTGAATGCAACTCATGTCAATCAAATATTTTTCAAGTCACTAAGTTTATTGATTTTTGTACATGTTTTTGATCATAAAATAACAGGTTGTTTGGTGATATTGTTACCTCCGCCAATGTTGAAGGCTTAGGAAGGAGGTTTTGTTTTCACTGGCTTTTGTTTGTTTGTTGGTTTGTTGTTTGTCCGTTTGGAGGATTACTCCAAAAGTCTGTGATGGATTTGAATTAATTTTTTTGGAGGGGTGGGGTGTGGCACAATGAACAATCCATTCGATTTTGGTGGCGATCCGGATCGTGATCTGGCTTCGGGAACTTTTTTTAATAACTCCGGTTAGCCTGTGCATTGACACCACAGGCTTTAAAACATGCACAGTGTAACTGATGACGCATTCATGACGCGTCTGCCTGCAGAGAGAGAGACAGAGAAAGAGCGAAGGGGAAAACTGTAGATTCGGCGTTTTTTCACATTAAACTCGGTGAAATCACAGATGAGTTCAACCAAAGCACACTTGGTGATTGTTGGAAAGAGTAACGCCGACGGTTTTTGAGTTTTACTTTGTTTCTGTCCAGTTTGAATGAAGTGTTTTACACACCGCCCTCTCCCACCTGGAAGGAAGGGACACCTATGTGAGGATGCTGTTCGTGGATTACAGCTCAGCATTCAACACCATACTGCCCTCCAGGCTCATCAGTAAGCTTCAGGATCTGGGCCTGAACACACCACTGTGTGACTGGATCCTGGACTTCCTGACGGGACGCCCCCAGGTGGTGAGAATCGACAACCTCACCTCGACTTCACTGACTCTAAGCACAGGAGCGCCACAGGGCTGTGTTCTCAGCCCCCTCCTGTACTCTCTCTACACCCACGACTGTGTCGCCACAAGAGCTTCAAACACCATCGTGAAGTTTGCGGACGACACAGCAGTCGTGGGGTTGATCTCCCATGGCGACGAGATGGCTTACAGGGAGGAGGTGACCACCCTGGAACAGTGGTGTCAGAACAACCACCTCTCCCTGAACATCTCAAAGACCAAGGAGGTCTTCGTGGATTACAGGAGGGGGGGTTGCACTCACCCCCCAGTCACCATCAACGGCACAGCGGTGGAGAGGGTGGACACCTTTAAATACCTGGGTGTCAAT